>SRPS01000014.1:0-225669 GCA_018360175.1 Claviceps arundinis
TTGAGCGCACATTCCCAAGCTTAGAAAATCTTTCAGGCTTAGGGCGTGCGTTCTACAAGCTTATACAAAAGGGGGGTCACGCGCGAAGGTATGTATCTTGATTATTGTACAATGTACATATTTTAATTTGCGGAAACGCCTGATATCCAATTTTAGCCGACGAACCAAGGGCGACAGCTCCGCTTTTATGCGAGGCCAGGAGAAGACGAAGGGATGGCAGACTGCACTGCTGCAGCCTGCAGTGCATCGTGAGCTAAAGATGTACATATATATGTACATATGTACATACAACATACGTACTGCGCTGTGCGAGACGGCATAACCCCTTCGTGCCAACCGATGGCTATGGTTGGTGGAGTTACTGGAGTATGGCGACGGAGCGGATGGCGCGTCTAAGCTGGAAATACTCCGTATGAAAAATACATAACCACTTTCAGTTGCTTCAACGCTTGGCCACTGAGCCAGTCTCTTAGTGCGACTGTATGTAGGTATGTAGCTACTACTAGCACGAAGAATGGACAATGCCAGTGGGCGTACATAAATACTACAGAGTATGTATTACCGTACCAGACAATGCCGTGCGGGAATCAGCGGCTCATGCGTCATGCAGAGAGGAAAGGGCGCGGCTTCCTCGAATGACACCTGCGCAATTTGGAGTTCCAAAGATGGCAAAACGGTGGAAAGGGTCCCTTGCGTTAAGCCAATCAGTCTACGCATCAGGATTGTCGGGAATTGCGCCACAGTGCGACGGCGCTTCACGGCTTCTAAACTTCTAGCTTCTGGCTTCATGACGAAAAAGGCTTGCTCATACATACCTCGAACAAGGGCGCAACTGTCCCAAAAAGTCTGCACCGGGTGACCGGAGCAGAATCTCCCCAGTCAGCCAAGCGGTTCTCGTTGCGCCGGTGGCTCTCAAAAACCCCGATGCGGTTCTGAACTCGGGTGCAGAATAATGAGAGAGCTGGGATGCTGCGTATATTTTCGTTCACTTGAATATGAAGGATAGCAATAGGTCATGTCTTTCAGTTGAACATATTTAACTTGGAAGGATGCCTTGTCACAAACCGCCCCCCGAGGCGTGGCGCCTGCAAAGATGTATAGCCTCAGCATCACCAGACCTCCCTCAGTCCGGCCTCCCGAGTCCCGAGTCCCATGCACTGACGTCTTGACCGCCGCCCACGAAGATCAAACTAAAACAGGGACTGCCTCCCTCTTGTTTGATCATTGGATCGAATTTTAAATCTCCGAGGTTCTGCCAAATGGCCCGAGAGGGGGGCACAACACCGCTCACATGGCTAAGTTCAAAGTTGTGTCATGGCAGCCACGAGACCCCCTTCCCCCGTCAAATCTGTAGTATAAATCAAGGAGTGACCGAGTATACGAGTATAAATCAGAAGGACTGAAAGTCGCCCCCCCCCCCTGAAGGCGATTCTGGAGTGCAGATTCTGGCAAGTCGTCGCAAAAGACAGCATAGTTCATCCATGTCATGTCGAAGTCAGATCTTTGACTTTTACAAGCATGCGCGCAATGCGCATACCGCTTATTACGAGCCGATGTAGATCACAGACGAAGATGAAGATGTACCTGCCATGTGTGATGGGAGCTGTGTTGCCTGCCCTAGTCTCTGTCTACGCAGCTTACACAGACTGCACTGCACGGCCTGAACGAATGAGACCGATTTGCCACTTGAAAGTGAGAAGCAGCAAGCAGCAAGCAGCAAGCTGTTCGCTGCACAGTGCTTAATTTCGGTTCCGGCTTGGAGAGCAAGGGGTCTTGTGTGACTGGCGCGGCACTGGCAGTTTGTTGGGGCGATGAATCATGATATTGATGTTGATAATGAGAGTCATAGGGTGACGGGTGATGGTGCAACGGTGATGACGGAAAGATGAAAATGATTAAGATGCTCAATAACAGGTCCAAAAAAGATGGCAGTAATGTAACAATCATCTATATACATATATAGGTACATACATACCTGTAACATACCTACCTGGCCACTTGCGGCGGAGAGTTACAAACCCCCGTTCCGCGCCCCGCCTCGGGTCCCGGCCGCGGCCCGACGAGTAACGGACCGCCTTATAAGTTATCGGGGGGTGGCACGCGCTGGAGCTCGGACCTTATCGGGACGTGTGCGCAGCCGAACGAAAAGACTCTCAAGTTGCAAGCCAAGTTTGTGTTGCAGCATTTGTCTACTGAATGGAAGAAAACTTTGTTTGAGCATGAGCGTCACGAACGTGTTTGGACAGAACCACAGGAGAAAGGGAGAAAGTGTTCACTGTCCAGAGAGTGTGACCAAGCGCTGAAACATGGGGCTTATTTCCAGATGGAGGTTTAAGTGTCAATTTAAGATAAATTCGTATCACACATCAGAAATAAAATGCCCCCCATTACCTCCCTGATGAACTTAGAATACACACAGGGGACGCAGCCAGCAATGGCAAAAATATAAACTAACTCAAGAACTTGGAAGAAAGAATAAGAAAGAGCCGGAGGGAGTCTGGGAGTCGGTTTAGCTGTAGCCCCCGCCGCCCACGAAAGCCCTACCTAGAAAAGAACCAGAAACTACGGCTTATACCTGAGAATAATGCTCTGCGTGGTAGCCACATCCCAGTCGTGCGGCTTGGACGCATCCCCAAAGATCCTCAGAGCCCGTACCACAAAATGGTAGTGGCCCTCAGGAGCGTACTTGCCCGACTCGAGCTGGCCATCCCAAGGAAAGGATATGAATCCCCTCTCGTTCAGCCGGCTAGGCAGTCCAAAAGGCTCGCCAATGGATTTGGCGGCCCTTGTTCCATTTCGGACTCGCACGACATCGACGCGCAACATGGAAGAGCCGAGCGCCAGGTTGACGCCAATGGCCGGCAGGTCATCAAAGTCGTTGGAGGTGCCGGCCTTGGGCACCACGTATGTGAATCTCTCGGGGGATCGTGTGAAGTTTGTGAAGTCGGTGCTATGGAAGACCCAGGCTTGGTCGCGGGCGAGGACTGTGGCCTTGCGGAGAGAGCCGGTAAGACCCTGGTAGGGCATCGAGAGGACGGATCCATCGGTGCCGTTGATGGTGACGTATCCGGACCAGAGGGCCAGGCGCCTGGGGTTGATGACGCCCGCGGCCGGCTTGGCCGTGACGCCGACGACGGTGCTGTGGCCAGCAGGTAGGGTGATGCTGTTCTGGGAGAAGGAAAGGCTGGCCTGGGCGTTGACGGCCTCGTTGGGGAAGGGCATGGTGTTGACGGCGTCCTTGTCAAGAGTATACATGGTGAGGGAGGGGACCTGGTCGAGCTTGTAAGTCACGGCGCGGCTGCCCTTATTGGTAATTGTGAAGTTGAGTTTCGTGGCTAGGTGATCCGTGTCGTTGAAGGACAAGCTAGATGGGGACAACAGCGAGGTTGTGTAGGCAGCGTCGTACGCCTGCAGTATGCCACCACCCTGCTGAGGAGCAGGCGCGAGCTCGCTAAATATGTTGTTGCCGTCGCTGAATGGCTGAGGCTTGGCCGTGGACGAGAGCAGGTTGGTCATGAGCTCCGGGTTGAGAGTACCGCGAACCTCGGAGATCAGGGCGATAATGGCGGCCGTCAGGGGGCAAGACATAGACGTGCCGGAGATGACGGCATAGCTGCCCTTGGCCACGGGGAAGGTAGACAAGATCGAACCACCAGGGGCGCCAAATTGAGGCTTAAATTCCATCTCCCAGGTGGGACCCCATGAGGAGAACGTGCTGATTGTGCCGCCTGTGATGTTGTTGGGTTGGATCGAGAGAGAGGGCTTGCTCTGGGCGGGGGAGAGGACGTTGACAGTGACTTTTCGGCCGGCCTTGAGCTGCTTGACCCAGGCGATGCCGATCTCGGGAGTCACCATGCCAGTGGCCTTGACGACGGTTGGATCATCAGGACTCACGACAACAGTGCCAGCCTCATTGTTGTAGAACATAACATACTGAGCACCCTTTGCTACGAGGTTGTTCAGCTTGTCGCTGAAGTTGCAGCCTCCGCGGCGTATGAGGGCGATATACTTGCTGAGATCAGGTGTCTTGGCCGGAAGAGGCTTGCAGGCATCGTCGGCCACGCCGGAGTCGAGATTTGTGGCATACAAGGGCATCAAAACCCCCCACGTGGAAGCATCTCCGCTCGTGTAGAGGAAGTCCATCTTGCTGCCGTTGTCGATTTGGTACGACGAGTGGAAGCTGATGAGTGGAACATCTAAGCTGTCGTAGGAGGCGACTGCCGTGACACCCTTGCCGTCGGCACCGTTGCTGATGAAGAAGAGGCCGGAGTTGCCATCGTTGCCGGCGGAAATGGTGACAGGGACGCCGCGCTCGACGATTCTGCTGGCGGCCAAGGCCCATGGGTCTTCGCTCCAGCCTTGTGCCTGCACGATGGACGCCGAGATGATGTTGGCGCCATCTTCAAAGGCCTTGTTGAGAGCGGCCATGATGATGTCGTTGGAGCCATTGCCCTCGCATCCAAATACTCGGTAGGCTCCGAGGGTGACGCCAGTGGCAGCGCCGGTAAAGCCCATAGGGTTGTTCTGCGCGGCTACAATACCAGCAACGTGCGTTCCGTGGCCATCGCAGTCCATGGGAATGCCATCGGGGACAGCCTTGTTGGATCCATTGTAGGCGTCACCGACAAAATCAGTACCAAATGACACGAGACAGCCCTTTCCAAAGCAGCCGTTGCCCAGCGCAGGGTGAGTGAAGTCGATGCCGCTGTCAATTAAGGCCACCTTCACCCCCTTTCCGGTGATACCTTTGGCACGCAGCTTGTCCACCTGCGTCATCATGTGCGGGACGAAGGTGTCTTTGGGCAATATGTCACCTCCCACGGTAACCTTGCTGTCTTGAGGCGTGCCAAGAACCAGAGCATCGCCAATCGCTTGTCTCGAGACAAGCTTGACGGGCCACATCTGCTTCACGGCAGCCATGGCGGCAATTTCCTTGGACCTTCTCTCCGCAGCTTGAATGTCGTGGAACTGGAACGAAAGGCCTCGGAAGAGCTTGTAATCGAGCACCATGCGAGTTGAGGCCTCACCGTTGATGTTGTCGAGAACTGCCGCATGGTCCTGCGATTCGGAAGAAGTACAAAATCAGTAAGTGGGAATGCATAGAAAATAGAATAAGAATTGGACACACGAGACTGCATAGAATATCATTATCATATGACAGACAGAAAGCTCTTTCAACTTACATGACCATCTTCGAGTTCGACGATGTAGGCTCCTGGCAGCTTATTCGCCACAGCCACGGCCGAATATGCCGCCGCGACGAGACCGGTAATGAGTGTGGGACGCACCATGGCGTTGAATGGCGGTTACCTGGAAATCCAGGTCACCGGTCTTAGGGAATGACAAAAAGAGTGTAAGGAATGACAGAAAGAGTGTAAGGATACAGTAGAAGGAGGGAAAAAGAAGGAAGATGAAGAATGAAGTAAAGAGCGAATGGCATCAAGATTTCATTCAACAGCCTCAAACAACGGCCGACGGCTGTATTATACCTGTTGTCATCGGTGATCAGTGATCACAGTCTCCCGTACGGAGCCTTCCGTCTGGAGGACCCTTTGAGTGACCCTTTTGAGCCATTTTTTTGCATCGTCTGGTCTACCTACTCGTCTGAGAAGGCACAACGTCGAAGCTTAATCCCGGGTAAAGCAATCTGCCCCTGTTGTTAAGTGATCCTTTGCCGGGTATTGAAGCCAGGAACGCATCGGGGCCGGTGGAGATTTTGACGTTGGGATACGTGCCGACTGCAAGAAGAGACAGCTCCAAAGCGCCTACACACTCCGTGATCGTATGTACATGCGTCTAGTCCGCCCGTGCCGCCCATCTCGGCGCCAACCTTTCCTGATTACCGCTGGTTCCGATACTGGTATGTAATTCTGGTGTTCCAAGGATCTACTCCGTATAATGATCCGCTCGTTCTACAGGTACCTTTGTAGGGTGTTCTGGTGGGCTTGGGGTTTGACCTGATCGTTCTGGATCTGGACGAATTCAGTCCCTCGTTGCTATATCTGGAATAAGCTGGCCGTGATTCTATAGCTCAACGTGCGATTTACGGAGTAACACGAAAGGTACATCTCAGAATGACACCTTCGCGAATCGGTTTCAGGGATATGTAATATGAGGTACCCGCCGCCGCCCTTGGATGGCAAAACGGTGAAATGGGTCGATCCCATGCGACGAGCCAATCATGCCACAGAACAGGAATGTCAGGAAATCGAGTTACCATGGCTTCGAAAGCAACTTGAAACTAGACTACAGGCCTACGGACAGTGCCTAATAATGTAGGTATGTATGTATGTGCATGATTTCCTTGGGTGTCATACTGTATCTCCGAAGTTTCACATTATATCCCGAGGCTACAAAAACTGTTCACGTGGTCATGTGAGTTTGACCGGCCTCCTCCCAGTTACTTCTTTAGACAAATGTTGCAGGGGAGGATAAACACAAGGTACATACAGCGAGAAGCCGATGAAGAAGAACCCGTGCCATCGTTGCGGGCGGAAATGGTGACAGGAACGCCACGCTCGACGATCCTACTCGCGGCCACGGCCCACGATTCTTCACTCCAGTCCTGTGCCATCACGATGGAGGCCGTCATGATATTGGCACCGTCTTCGAAGGCCGTCAATGACGACGTCGTTGGCACTTGCTCCCGAGCAACCAAACACCTGTAGGCTCCGAGAGGGGCATCAGAGGCTGCGCCGGTGATCCCAGAGGGTTCTGCTGGGTGGCTATTATGCCAGCAACGTGCACTCCATGGCCGTCGCAGTTGTCCATGGGAACGGCATCAGGCACCGGGTCGTAGTAGCCGTCGAAGTTATCACCGACGAGATCAGAACACGAGACAGCCCGCCGTTGCCCAGCGCAAGGTAAGTGAAGTCGACATCGCCGTCGATCATTGCCACCTTCACCCCCTTTCCGGTGATGCCCTTGGCATCAGCCCATCGACCTGCGTCATAATGTGCGGTGCGAAATGTTCTCTAGACAAGCTGTTGTTTCGCTTGACAACCTTGCTGCCGTGGGACATACCGACGACCTGGACGTGTCCAAACCTTTTTTCGGGATGAGTACGACCGGCCACATCTAACTTGACAGCAGGTATGGCAGCAATTTGCTCGGCTCTTTTTCCGCGCCTTCAATGTCATGAAGCTAGACCGAAAGGCCTCCGAGGACCTTGGAGTCGAGCGTCCTGCGAACGGAGGCCTCGCCGGTCCTCCAATTTGGAAGAAGTACAGGGCCAGTAGTACACAATGAGAAGATAAACATATGAAAAGGTTTCAACATGCAAGACTGCAGATGATGACTCGGGACATCGAAGAAGCTTCGATTCAACTTACATGACTACTCGAGCTCGGCGATTTATGCTTCTGGAAGCTTGTTCGCCACAGCCACAGCCGCATATGCCGCTACGACAAGACTACCTATAATGAGTATGGGACGCACATCATGACGTCGGAAAGCTAGGTCATCCGAATTTCAGGTCAGGTCACCAGCCAAAAGGAGCGACGGAAGCAGTGTGAAGATGGACGCAGAAAGATAAGGAAGAATACGAAAAAGAGTAAATGGTATCAAGATGTCTTGTGTAAAGAAAATCTCCAACGGCAGCTGCTGGAGGCTTGACGTATACGACATATGTACTTATACTCCGTACATAGGTAGAATTGTCATGTCAGGCTACCTACGAAGTATTAGGGACGCCGCGCGTGAGCGACTCTGGGAGTCTAGCGTGATGCTTCTCGTCGTTCGTCTGAACTATGCGAGTGCAAGGCTAAATCCTGCGTTAAGTGATCGGTCCCTGTTCTTAATAAGTGATCCTTTTTCGGGCACCGAAGCGCATGATGACTCGGGCAGTATATTGGCCTTGCGATGCGGCGCAGCTGCAAGACTAGCAGCTCCAAGGCCTAGACTTGTTCCCGTCATTTCCGCCTGTCCCGGCGATTCCTCACGATCCGTCGGTTCTGGTGTTCTGTTGATGTTTGGGTTCCAGCCGCCTGGTCGTCCCAGGTTCATGGCAGATGGCCCAACGTGAGACGGTACAATACGAAGCATGAACATGCATCTGTACTGGAGAAGGTGCCTTCATAAAACCCCGCAAGATGTAGTTGTAGGTAGGTAACCTCCAATGCACCTCGTCCTTTTCTGACCATCAGAAATAGAAAGGGAGGTGCAAGGGCAATTCCCGACGTGCCAAAAGTGCCTTCACACTCCCACTTTTGGCCTTCTTCTGTGAGGCCTTTTGCGCCCGCTTAGGAGCTGCTAGGTTTTCCGTCAGCGACTTTCTCTTGCCCTTCACTTTAGTACTCTTGGGGAGCGATAGGGGAATAGAATTACGGAGAAAGAGGGTCTTTGGTGTAGTTTTTAAGGCTCGGAAGGTCTTCGTAGGCGATATTTTCGGCCGCCAAGTGTTGATCAGTAAAGGACCAATCGTCAGGAACGGGCCCTTGGATGAAATCGTCGTCCTCATCGTGAGATGGCTCCGGCTGAATGATGTCGTTCTGATTTTCGGTCTCCCACCCACTTCAGTCAATCTGATCGGGCCTGACGTTCTTGATGAAGATCAGATGGTCCTCAGACCCGTCAGGCTTGATGCTAATTCCAACATCAAGGAAGGCCTTCTTGACCATATCACCCCGGCTCTTTAGTGTCTCGATAGTCATAATACGCTTATCAGACACCGACCATGGCTTAGTGTCCTTCCCAGACTCCTTTTCCTCCCGAACCTTTTTCGCAACGAAGGTACTCTTCATCAAGAACGTCAGGCCCGATCAGATTGACTGAAGTGGGTGGGAGACCGAGAATCAGAACGATATCATTCAGCCGGACTCCGGAGCCATCTCACGATGAGGACGACGATTTCATCCAAGAGCCCATTCCTGATGATTGGTCCTTTACTGATCAACTCTTGGCGGCCGAAAATTCTATTTCCCTATCGCTCCCCAAGAGTACTCAAGTGAAGGGCAAGAGAAAGTCGCTGACGGAAAATCTAGCAGCTCCTAAACGGGCGCAAAACTCACAGAAGAAGGCCAAGGGGAAGCCAACAGTGGACAAAGAGAACATGTCGCCAAAGATGATAGTGGCGCCGGAAAAACCCAGTGCAGTCAAGAGGACGGTCAATGACGCCAAGAGCAAGGGCGTCATACATTTCAGATAGTTAAGAGCATAAATACAAATACCCTATCGATTTTCATCCTCCTCAGATCTCGACAGAGGAGGATGAAAATTGATAGGGTATTTGTATTTATATGGTCTTAACTATCTGAGGGAAGACTCACCTCGCTTCGCTTCGGGTTGGAGAAAGTCGGGCTGGAAAAGTGAGATTTGCGAAGTGGAAGTTTTGCGGATGGGATGGAGCCTGGAGGTGAGAGGGACGACAGAGTGCAACTCCCAGGGTAAGAAGACATGTAACCGCCACCTACTTTTGTACCATCGCCCCCACTTCTTTTCACCATCGCCCCCACTTCTTTTTGGCACTCTATCTAACCCCTCCCTGGACTCCTGGAGGCTGGAGGTTTGCTAAGTTATAAACCCCACACCCACACCTCTCAGACCACTTCTCTCTTCCTGGTGTCCCTCCGATTCCGGGGGCCCTTCCGGGGGATGCCTGCGGATCTGCTTTGGGGGATGTGTACAGGGTATGTAGTAGAGTTGAGATGGGGAAAGCGAAGGGAAGGCTCTACGCGCTATAGTTCAAAGACCATGATATAAAGATTGTATAAGCTAAAGTTCGATACATTCGCAACCCAAACCATGATCCCCATTACACCGCACCTGAGCCTGGCGCGTGGCCTCCATCGCCTGCGGAAGCATCTCCAAGAACCGGTGCCAGGGGCGGAGGCGGATCGATGTTCAGCAACACCTCCGGGTACACTACTTTTTTGGTGCGGCCTCCGCTGTTTTCTGGCAAGATAACAGCGAGGCCTGTCACAGAGGAGGTGCGCGAGAGAGCCATATACAGCTGCTCGTGGGTGAACACGGGGGTCCGTAAGTCCAAGCCGACGGTGTGGAAGGATTGGCCCTGCGACTTGTTGATCGTCATCGCAAAGCACATACGGACCGGCAGCTGCTTGCGGATCACAGCAATCCCCAGAGGCGTCTTCTCCACCAAGAAGTCAATCCGTGGAATCAACCGCTCCTGGCCATCAAACAGCCCCCTAAAATCTTCACCCCAATGCTGTACGGCAGCAGGTCGGTCACCACCATGCGGGAGCCGTTGCATATGCCCTCCTGCGGGCAGATGTTCCGCAAGAGCATCACCGGAGCGCCAACCTTCAAGCGGAGCTGGCCAGGGGACGTCGAGGGCAGTCCGAGGCTCTGCAAGACCTCGGACGGCAAGAGGTGCTGATACTCTGCCGTACCCGGTGCCGTCCTTTGGGTAGTCACGGAGTCCGGACACATGTGTCCGCTCATGGCGTACCGGGACTGGTATGCGGCCGAGAATCGTGAATCGTGTTGTTGAGCTCCGTGACGGTCGTGAGGTGGAAAGGAGACAGCGACCGGCAAAGGTTGCGTGGTCTTGGGAGGCATCCCGCAGAAGATCAGCCGGGTAGACGTGATCGATGAGTTCCGACACCGTGGACGGCTGCTTGACGTACGCAGGCAGAATCACCATCGTCCTCAAGGCCGGATCGTAGGGAACACTCAGGACCCAGCGGACAAAGTCGCTGCTTCCCTCGCTCTGCCGGACCCGCATGTTCTTGCGCAGAGCCAGCTGCTTCAGTCGCGGCCAGGTGAAGGACTTTCGCAGGCAGGCGCTCACGATCTGGCCCTCGCTACCGCGTGAAACGACCGGCAGGATCTGGGCGAAGTCGCCGCTGAGGATGACCGAGACACCGCCAAAGAGAACGTCGTCGTCTGTGCCGCGCAGGTCGATCACCAAACGGTGGACGGCCTCGCAACAGTACTTGTGCTGCATCGGCACCTCGTCCCATATGATGAGGTCGGCCGAGGCAAGGAGCCGGCCAGCCTTGCTCTGCTTGGTTATGTTGTAGGTGGAGTCCTCGTTGAGGTCGATCGGCAGCATGAAGTGGGAATGGGACGTATGCCCGTCGGGCAGAAGCAGGGACGCGATGCCAGTCGACGCGGCGCAGATGACCGTCTTGCCCTCGGATCGATAGTGGCAGGCCAGCGTCTCGTACAGGAACGTCTTACCCGTTCCGCCAGGTCCCTACAGGTAGAAGTGCGCGGTGGAGGGATCGTTGCCCACGGCGTCGGTGACGGCCTTGAAGGCGGCTTCCTGGTCCCGGTTGAGCTTCTGGCGCGGGCAGGCCGAACTGGGCGAGGGTCAGCTGCTTGTCGACCAGGCCTTCCGCGAGCAGGTAGAGGCCGTAATCCCAGACAGGATCTTGGAGGTCCGAAGGGAAGGTGTTCCTGTTTTCAAGACGGCGTGGCAGATCGTCGCAGAAGTGGTCCTTGTACCTGTCCCAGATGGCCAACGGGTTCGCAATCATTTGCTCGCGGAGGCCGATGAGGAACATTGTCCGCAACGCAGACCCTGTGGAGGTGACAATCAAAGTATCAAAGCACGGCGGCAAGCCCTCGCGCGACGCAAGCGGCGTGGTACGTCGGAAACCTTTCGTTTTCGAAGTAGTATAAATCCTCGAATGATTTCGGACCGCGCACCACGGTGAGCAGCATCCGCAGGTAGAAGCGCTCACCCGCCACCGGACTGCAATGGTACATGCGACCAATGACTGCCAAAAGCGGTTCCCAGCCTCTAAGATCCAGACACAGTGATCCGGCATCTCCAAGTACAGGAAGTTCGTCTCTGGGTGGTCCGTGTTCCACTCGAAAAAGCCCATGAGCGTGCTACGGGTGTTCTCCGCCTTCTCTTCCAGCTGGGACGCAGGTTGCGGTTGAAGCAGATGCACTGCTTGTCTTTGAGGTGGACATCAAGTACAATACCCGCCCGTCCAGACACTTGATGTCCATCTCAAAGACAAGCAGTGCGTGTACTTCAACCGCAACTTGAGTGCCGACCAGCTGGGAGAGAAGGCCGAGAACACCCGTAGCACGCTCATGGGCTTTTTCAAGTGGAACACGGACCACCCAGAGACGAACTTCCTGTACTCGGAGATGCCGGATCACTGCGTTTGGATTTTAGAGCCTGGGAACTTCTTTTGGCAGTGGCGGAAACGTGGTTCGGGTACCATTGGTCGCGCATGTACCATTGAGGTCCGGTGGCGGGTGATTCGAACCCGAAGACATCCCGCGCCAATGGCGCTTGTATCAAGACTCAAATGTGTCTACAGAACGATTCCAGCTCGCTCTGGTCGAAGTTCGAGCACATTGAGAACGATTCTTGATTGCAATCGCATTGCAACAAGAGTCAGATGGCTCCCTAGACCAACGCTTATGCTTAAAGAACAGACTGAACTATTCCAGAAGGTGGATACTATCGAGGCTGATAAGAGAATGAAAAGACTAAAGGGAGAGGTTAACAAGGAGATCATATCTGCATGCCTACATGGAAAAAGTAAGTCTTTTTACCTCAATTGTATTGAGATAGTAAAGCGAAGTGGCCGACCAGTGAAGATCCTGGCGTTGCATGCCTTTCATCGCATCTCCACAGTACTGAAGAATCTCACTGTAGCTCAAGTCTTTTGCAACTGAAAAGGCACAGCAACATATCTCTATCCCCTTATGCTAGAGACAAAGGCAGCCACGGAGTCCTGCGACGTATCCAGGACTTCGAATGAAAAGATGTGGCTGTATGCAGCCGTCGCAATCGTCGTCATTGTCACCGGAGAGTGAAAGTAAAGCGTGTTTTTCTCTTAACGACGACTCCTCGGCGACTGGCGGTCGGCGGGTATGAATTACTTACTTCTCCTCTCGCGGGATCTGAGGCCCTTGCAGACAGCCCAGTTTCTCCCTAATCATTTCATTGCCACAGTCTTACGCACATTCTTTCCTGGTCGCGACTTGCTCCTGGCACCGGCCTTCATCTTCTTGGTGTTGAAATGGGAAAGATCTCCAGAGCTTATAGCGTCTCCCGACTTTGCATGCCGTTTCTTGCCTCCAAATCCGTACTTCTCATTCTTCTTCTGACGCTTTGCACCTAGACCACCCCGTTCGGTGGCAAATTTTCGTTTAGAGTGCGAAGCGAGCTCATTGTCGACACTGACATCAAAAACGTCTGCTTCGTTGGTAGCCATATCACCACCGGACTCCTGACGCTCTGAGAACAGAATAATCCATCAGTATTTTATCCAACATCATGAACCTCAAAGACCGGAAAAGGAACACGGAACACGAGACACAGAAATAGGGTTGAAGGGATCCGCAGAATGCACTCACTTCGCTTCAGGTTCTTGATCTTGTCAAGGGTCTCGCGCTTGGCTTTCTGTCTCTCTTGAAGCTTGGCTACTTGGACCTGCTTGCCAAACTTCTTCAAATCACGTAGTTTCCGTGCCTCTGCAGATGCCTTCTTGGCAGACGCTTCTTCAATAAGCAAGGCCTTCACCTTTTCCATGTGTGCATCTTCCTTGACCATTTCGGCAAAGTAGTCTTTGGGCCGTGAGAATGGTACTCCTTCTGCGAGGAGATTTGCACGCCCGATTTTGGCGGCGTCCAGACATTGAGAGTAGAATGCAAGTTCGCGCTGCAAATCATCGGATACATCGGGGATCGACTCTGCAGTTTTTTTGGATGAAGACACAGACTGATGTGTTGCGAAAGCCGCACGTCGATTGTGCAGAATTGCGAAACGTTCGAGTGCTGCTTGAAGAGCAGAGGTGTTGTTGATGGTGAGCCGTGTGTGGGGGCCGAGTTCCTCTTTGTCTTTGTCCTCATCGTCAAAATCTTCGAGATCCGACACGGGACTATTATCTCCATCCTCTGCAGTCTCACCACGATGCCTCAACTTCTTCAGCATAGCTTTTGACAACAAATTCGCTGCCCTTGTTTCTGGCTGCATCTTAATGTCGATTTCCGATTCAGATGAATCGGTCTCGTCAACGGCACGAAAGTTCATCTGCCATTGTTTGTCAGCATCGACGTTGTCAGGTCACACGATGCCCGTCCGTTATGTTCGTTCAAAAGATTGACTGACTGTTTGATACTGCATTTCAATTTGATGTGTGCCTATTCGTTGGGATATGTCCGTTAGAACTTAGACGTTAAAACGGAGGATGGCAAGTGTAAAAACTCCTGTTGAGAAGGAGTCTGCATGTGGAGTTGTACGAGGTGCGGGCGAGCGGGAAGAAAAATTTCTTTCAGGTCCACCACGTGAAGAATATGCTTGGCTGGAGACTGCAAGACTCATCAACTCCCAAATGATGAAGTATGTATGTAATCCAAATATCCAATACAGATGAACATCCAAAAAACTGCAAGAAGCCTGGAAATGTGCGAGGCGTTGAGAATTTTGAGACGAGGTTTTCCTCAAGAAGCAAAAAATGAATCTCGTAGCAATTGCACGTTTCGATCGTGCGACCTCCGGGTTATGAGCCCGGCGCGCTTCCACTGCGCCAAATTGCTTTTATTGTTGTTTCAGTCGGATCTTATTACTGACTATAAACGTAACAATAAAGTGTCGGTCAACAACTGAGAACCGAACGCTTCAACAGCTTGCTCGCTTCTCTAAACTTTAACTTAGAGGCCCAGCCAGCACTTCACTTCAGAAAGTTTTTGCCTTGCATGGGCGCATCACTTAATGTACTCAAATCGCGGCCCCTAAAACGAGGCGTGCCCGATATCGCAAGGTACCGCTCGTCTGAAGCCACTTTCGATTTCATTTGACCATACAGCGACTTCTCGCCAAGAAAGACCATTCCCGATCTCCGGCAAGCTTCTCACGGTCCCCCAATCAATTCTTACAAAACCAATCTTTCCGTATCAGTGATCGACGTTTGAGTAGATTCCCATCGGTCCTTGGGCAAAGGATGGTAAACTTGCCGAAGTCGGACGAATTGCAGGAACGGCTCTGGAAAATGACCTTCAAGGTAAAATATCCGCTCTTCCCTATTCCTGGTTTAAAAAGCAGATGATTGATTCTCATATCACGGCCATTAGGTTACACCCAGATGATATGGCACAATGTTCTCCAAAGGCCAGCAGACGAGTACACTACGTGGCTCGCGACTTTGCGAAAGGCTATACGTAATCCCAAGGTTCACAGCTATATGATTACGCATATCGTATACGGGCGGAAGCCAGAGTAATTTGACTCTCTCATAGAGGTATCAGGCAGTTGATGAACTCATTACCTCCGTACCATTTAGACTTTGGCAGAATATTGCTCTGATCTGATTACCTCATTGATTGTCGAGTGAACAATTAGAGAACTGTGTCATGGTCAACCTCGGAGCTGTCGCTCCATTGCCTATGCCCGTTCATGTCTTGCGTGGGCGCGTGACTTTACTAAAGTTTTCCATGCGTCAAACATGGTGTCAGCTACCCTGCCATCGTCTCAATAGTTTGAAGCCATCTCGTCCCCAATTTTCTCCGACCATGGTGAGATGGTGAGATGACGTCTTGGCTTCCTCCCAAATCCACTAAATATGCATCTATAAGCCCGGTCTTTTCCATTTTGATTACAGCTTGCTTATCTATCCCATGAATCGATTACCTACCTGCGATATACATTATGCCTACAGCACCTCCAGAAAATGAGCAAAGTCCACCCCATACCGGTGAGGACCTGATCGCTGCAGAGGACGTTCCTGTAAGCCATGGTCACCTCGGAGCGAACCGAATACACGGCTAATGTATAAAAAAGGCCATTGGTCAAAATGACACCAATTCTGTGTTCTCTGAAGCGTTTGTGCAACCAAAGATTCACAGATAATTCTGTTCTCACCATCTGTCGCAGTCCAAGCTCCACCGCCTCCATTTCATCCACCATCCTCGAGTATCGCAAACTACATGGTCGCACCTATCATAGTGATAAGTTCACGACGAACTATTTCATTCCAAATGACGAGCAGCAGCTCGAATCGTTGGACTTATGGTTCTGTTCATCAGGTCGCATTTTCGACAGAATCGCACGCTAATGTGACTTGCCAGCCACCATTACTTGACGATCCTTTTGGACGACCAGCTGTTTCTGGCACCGCTTGAGAAGGATAGATTACATGTACATACGAGTTCGCAGCCGCGCACCGTTCTTCTCATACTGATAGCGCATTTGTCTGCAGCGGGTGCTTGACGTCGGTAGGGGAACCGGTGAGTAATAAGTACCTGAATGGAGAGAGAGAGTTCGCTACACATCGCTGTCGCTGACCAAGTTATAAGGGATCTGGGCAATGTACGGCCAACAAAAGAAACTCGATACCACAGGTCCGTATGCTTACAAAGTCGAACAGTGAATTCGCCGACCGGTTTCCAAATGTTTCAGTCGTTGGCACAGATATCTCACCGTGCCAACCGCCGTGGGTTCCACCAAATGTCCGCTTCGAAATAGACGATGCCACGCTGGAGTGGACTTGGAATGCCAACCACTTTGACTTTATTTACATCCGCTTCATCGTCGGTGGCATCACAGACTGGACAGGCCTTCTGAAAGAAGCTTTCAGATGCTGTGCGCCAGGTGGATGGGTCCAGTCTGTTGAGTGCGATGTTCGATTTCGCAGCGATGACGAGACTACCGAGCTGGAACCTGTCCTTGCCTCGTTCGGAGACCTATTTGAAGAGGGCGGCAAAATTCTGAACCGTCCCTTCTTCGTGCAGGAGCCACAGCGACAAGCTTTCGACGAGGCTGGCTTCGTCGAGACAAGGACGGTTCAATATAAGGTATATGTTGTCACCCGCCACCTTCAAAGGCTCATGAAGATAATGACTCGTCGCTAGGTTCCTGTTGGCCCCTGGGCGAAGGATCCTAAACTTGCTGAAGTCGGGCGGTTTGCCGGAGCGGCTCTGGACAACGACCTTCAAGGTAAAGCATCTCTCTCTGTTGTACCTGTTTGGAAGGATCAAGGATTCTCATATGCGGTCATTAGGTTACACCCAGATGATGTGGGCAACCGTTCTCGAGAGGCCAGTAGACGAGTACCATGTGTGGCTCGCGGCTCTTCGTAAGGCGATCCGTAATCCCAAGGTTCACAGCTATATGGTTACGCATATTGTGTACGGACGCAAGCCAGAGTGATACATCTCTAGCATATCGGTATTAGGTAGTCGTGGTTTATTCCTTCATATTGTCTCAAGTCTTTCTTTTAACGTAACGCTTTGATTTTGCTACCTTTTTGCACTATATGCCGGTCGTGAGACACAGACAATTCTTCCACCTCGAGCTGCCGCTTTATTATCCGACATCCATGTAACGTGGGCAGCATGGTTTTTTTTTGAGTCACATCGCACCTCAACCCGCGACACACGATGGCTCTCTGCCCAGCGCCTCGTGTCTTTGCCGCTTGCACCATCAAATGTAGCATGCTGCATGGGGATACCTACTCCGTCGCACGATCAATGTGTCCAGGCCCATGAAATCGTCGTCCCTTTCCGCGACAATGTAGTATGTGGGAAAGAATAGTTGGCCAGGAGAAAGACCTTCTGAGACCATGTGCCGACTGTTCCATTGTGTAGAAAAGTCGAATGCGCGTGAATGATGAGATCAGATATGAAGCTGCTCGAATGCGAATAGCAGCATCGTGTCAGCCGGCTATTATGGTTTATGTGACGTTATGTTGCTGGCGGTAATCGGATGCTGTTGGGTATCGAATCGTGTATTTCTGACTGAATCAAGGAGGCAAAGCCCCTGGGAGAATTCGACAAGGTTGCTCTGGCTGGAGAGCGAGCGTGCTTTAAGTCGCGCTACTTGAATGCCCATCGCCTACTGTCTTGGTGTTTGATGAGAGCTGCGAGGACCCTTGCCTTAGCGCATGAACAAGAAAAGGAACCGAGTCCGTCTTGAAGTCCTCTGCCACTCTGATTTTGTCCACGTCATTGGATAGCTCTTGCGTAAGTTGCTGGAGATAGAATGTGGCGAACTTGTCACCACCACTTGCTTGAGACTCTCGATGGGACATCGTATATCTGATCGTGATCGTAATTGCGTTGCGGGGGGAGTGCTTCCGTGAAAATTCGATGTCTTGATGAGCTTTTTCGGCTGGAGCAAGTGATGTGCACATGAAGAATTTGTTTAGCTACATGGGCATAGAGATTACTCCGTGCCTAGGTAGGAGGTACCTAGTGATTCTTGGTAGGTAACCTACCCGGTATCTACATAGCACAATTCCAAGCTCACTCTGGCAATGGGGACGAACTCGAGTTCTGGAAGGTAGCAGAGAAATACCCCGACAAAATCTTACAACAGAACTTTCTGCTGCTCGTCGAAGTTCTCGAAAAATTGTTCAAGGACTACAAATTCCCTTCGAACGAGACACGCTGTTAAGGAAGTTGAAGAAGTGTATGTCAACAAGCGGGATACATAGGCCACATGACCCAACTCAGGCCACCTAAGACATACGAATCAATGCTAGCCGACTGCACCAATTGCTTCCATATCAAGGCATATAAGAAGCCGCTGCCGGCGCAGTACCTGTAATGCGAAAGTACACCGTGATTTTCCATTACGATGACGTTGACCTTGCTGGTTTAGAAGGCGTCATGCAAGAAAACACCAAAAGATAGACCAGGAAACATATGTACAACAAACAAAAACTGCAAAGAACAGACACAAAGACCGAGAGCGGAAGTGATGGATCAAACAAGCTCTCATAGAAAAAGACTCTCTCTACAGACATGGCTCCTCCGTCGCATTATCAATTTCTTCCAGAACATATACATGTACATACCATCTATCTAGATGAAAGCCCCCTTTGTTCTTTCCCATCTCACCCAACCAACTCATTCAGCCCTCGAACCCTCCAACTCATCCAAACCCCCAACCCTCCAACCCATCCCCATTCATCACCACCACGGATGACTACCGCATCACTCCGCCGACGCCCTCGCCAAAGCCTCATGCAAGTGCGGCGGAAACCTATACCGCAACTGGCTCGTATACGTAGTCAAATCCAGCGCCATCTGCTTCAGCCTCTCCACCATCATCCGCCTCGTGCCCTCGTTACCGCTAAACTGCCCCATCGTGAGCTGCTCGCGCTGTCGTACGCAGCAGATGATGGTCCACAGGAGCAGATTCGGCACATTAATGGATACAGGCTGCGAGAGGCCAGTGAATCTGGTGGCGTAGGCACGGATGGTGCTTGCGTCGCCGGCGGCATCGAGGGGGAGGATTTCGAGAGACTTGATTTTCTGTGGCAAGGAAAGGGGGCGTTAGACATGGTCGTGATTGTGTTTCATAAAAACATGGACTGGTGCGAGCGAGAGACAACCAGCGAGCGCGCTTGCTCGTAGGGTTCAAGCAAGGGACAACTAACTATGGAGGGGGCCAGAAAACAGGGGGGGGGATCAAAATGTAGGAGGGGAAAGAAAAGAAGAAGAAAGAAAACTCACGTCCAAGCCTTGGGCCCATTGGCCCTCCTCAACCAACTTCTTAATACCGCTCATCTCCAACAACACCCGACAGGCCACCTTATTCTGGTCCTGAATCTTGCGGAAAAACATCGCATCGCGCTCATACATGGTCATCATAGTCTGTGCCAACTCAACAGGGTCATCAATAGAGGCAAGGCTGAGACCACTATCCATGTCATACTGCTGCTGCTGCTGGCCCTCCACAATGTCAGCCCGTGCCCTCGGTCGAACCGGCATCAAACGCATGGGATCTTCGCCAATCTCAAGCGAAATCGCTTCGCTGAGAGCGCGGCTGACAATCGCGACGACAGTATCGTATTCGCCTGCCAAGTGGTACAGGAGGACCGAGTCCGTGGTGCGGCCGCTCTCGTCGGCATAGCTCGCGGCCTGCAGGGTCACCGTGTTGACAAAGTCGGTCTCCTCGGTGAGGCCAATCAGCGAAGCGCGCTCCTCAATGATGCCCCGGATGGCGCGTCCGTCGGGCCGGATATCGCCAATGAGCATGCTGAATTCGCGAGTCTCGAGGACGAGCTCCCGCAGCGCCTCGTGGCATAGATTGCTCTGGCGCCTGCCGGCCTCTCCGCCCAGATCCTGGTTGAGGCAGATGAGCGTGAGGTAGTCCACGGCGGAGAGAACGTCAGCCGCGCGGAAGTCCCGGGTGTAGTAGCCGAGCATGCGGCCAAAGTTGATTTGAGGGAGGTTCTTGACGCTGTAGCTGCGGAGATCGTTGGATGCGGACATGGGGTCGCTGGGCCGCACGAGGCCGTAGTACGCGAGAGCCAGGGCGAAATGTACAGCGTCGACATATGAGAAGGGATACAGGTAAGCAATGGCGTCTTCGAACATGCCCGCGAGAATCTGCAGGTAAAAGAACATGCCGAAGCTGCCGTTGGTTGTGTCTTCCGATGTCGACTTGGGGAAGTGCTTGGTTCCGATTTCGTGGATGCTCGCTTGCAGCTCGGCCAGGCCGTATGACTCGCCCGCCATCTCGAGCGTCTTGTCTCCTTCCCTAGCCAGGTTGAACTGCAGCCAGATCCAGTCGTTGATGTCCGTGTTCAAGCCATCCAGGGTGCGGTTGCTGAGCTCGATGCGGCCAATCACCTTGTACGATGCCATGCGGAACGGGTCGATTGAGTTTTCGGGCGCATTCCTTGAGCGTTGAATGTACTCGTTGGTGCAGCGGTCGAGGAGCTTTCTGTTGGTTATCCTGCGGTCCTCGCTGGCGGCGTAGTTGTTGAGATAGGTGGCAAAGGTGCGATCGATGCCTCTAAAGTGGTTGCTGTTGTCGTTGACGTACTGCGCAGCCTCGTTCACGTGGCCCGATCGAAGCAGGTAGAAGACCACGGCCCAGACATATTCGCCCTGGATCTGCTGTAGCTCTGTGTTGTCCGGAACCAAGTCTTTTCGGGACGAGCGCAGTCGGATGTAGGCCTTGATCTTGCTCGTGATATCCGGTAGCCCACCAAGTTTGGCTTCATGTGGGTGCTTTGCGATCAGAGCCTCCACCTCGCGCAGGAACTGCTTCTCTAGGAAGGCCGTGGATCCGTGGAGAATCTGCTTCTTCATCTCGATCGAGGCCGAAGAGCTGGGGTTGTCGTCCAGGTACATGCCCGCGTACTGCCGTTCCCTGGCCGTGGCGCTGTTGGTTGTCTCTGCATCTGGATCCTCGCCTACGATCTCAATCATGGCACGATACGCCTCAACCACGTGCGGCGCATGTGGCTCATGAGATCTGTGCACCACCTCGCCCAGTTCTGCCAAAATCGGGTAAGGCCGTCTCAACACACGAGCCACGTTGAGCGTGCGAACCTTCTCGGCCAGCCTGCTCTGGCGTTCACGGAGCACCCTGTCTTCCGCAGTACCTCTTGACCGAACCGATTCTGTGTCATCAGCGGAGCGGTCCACGTCTGAAAAGTCAGACTGGTGGTGGTGGATGCCGATGCGGCTGGGCGTACCGATGACCGATCGCTGAAGCATGGAGTTGCCCATTATGCTGTTTCTGCCCGATCGCGCGGCGGGCGTATGAGGCTTTCTTCGGGAACGCCCGAAACCACCAGCGGCACCACCAACGGAGGATTCACGAGCGCCCGTCGCAGATTCTTCGCGAGGCTTGATGCCAAAGTGCTGGTAGATGCGCTTACGCTGGGCCTCCCATTCCATGGCCACGTTGTCCTCGAGAAAAGTGTCAAAATCGCGAATGGATCGTTCCAGGCCATCCGAGATCATATCAAGAGTCGTCTTTGTCTGCAGATTGGACAAGTACGTCTCGACATCCACCTCGCTGGGGCCAGCGTACCCATGAGTCCGTTCAGCTCGTCCGCCTTGAGCATCCAGCATACCCAGGTCTTTGGCCGCTGCACTGGGGTCGACTCCAGACGCGGCAAGAAGGTAATGGGCCTTGCCGTCGAGTGGTCTCTCATTTTGCTTCGACTGCAGCTTTCGTAGCCTGTGTCGCAGGTCACCCAGACCGAGTTCTAAGCTGGGCAGATCCTCAAGATTTGTTTTGTCCACGCCATCCTTTTGAGTCTTAGCAAATAGACTGTCAAAGTAAGCGCCGGCAGGTTGTTGAGGCTGAGTATTCTGTGCCTGTGCGGGCTGTACCGACGCGCCCCAAAGACTGCCGCCCAACATGCCCGAGTTTTGTTGCGGTTGTTGTGTAGTATTGTTCGCGGACGACATGATCGAGGGGCGGAAAAAAGTCGACGTTCCACCGAAAGCACTTGCCGGCTGTGCTTGAGGCTGTGATCCAAACACGCTGGCCGCTGACGTACCCTGTTGTGCTTGAGGCTGTGACCCAAACACGCTGGCCGCTGACGTACCAGTCCCCTGGTTTGGTTGCCCGAAGAGACTAGAAGCGCCCGTTGTCGACTGTTGCTGGCCACCTCCAAAGGCGGATTCGGTCGCGGGTTTGGGCAGGCCAAACATGCCAAACATGCCACGACTGGTCGTGGTTGGCGACGAGCTCTGTTGAGCTGCCTGTCCACCGAATACACTGGCTGCTGAAGTGCTACTCGACGGTTGTGTCTGTCCAAATAATCCCCCTGACGACGGCTGCTGAGTCTGCGAAGCCTGCCCGACTTGCCCGAATACTGAAGAGGCGTTGCCTGCGCCAACCTGCCCAAAGACCGCCATGATTGTGGTTCGTGGTTCGTCCGGTCGAGGGTTTGTCGGTGATCGAGAGGTGATTCCGACAAGATTCAGGCGTCAAAGAAGCAAGCGGCGTGTTTGATCCAACGTAGAGACGTAACTTGGCACGCGCGAGAGCGTGTGGGATCAGTAGGCTTGGAGTTGTTGTTTTTTTCCTGAGCTTGTCAAGCTTGGGCCAATGGGCGTAGGGAACGTTTGACGTTTACGGTTTGTGGCAGCGTAGGTACCTAGGTACCTAAGCGCCATGCCATGCCCCACTTTTCGTCCGCCACGAACCCTTTAGGTACAAGCTTACAGCGTACGAATTACTCAGTATAAAGCAAAGACTTCCTCCATCATAATGCTGCTTTACTTTATAGTTCTACATGACACGGAACCATGAGTTGGCAGGACCATTTCGAGCGGTGCCTTGCAATTATTTCATTTCACCCCGCCCATCTACATCATCTATATTGCAGAAAAAAAAGCAGATAAAAAAGAAGCACAGCAATTAGTTAGAATGAAACGCCCCGAGTAACCAGCCTGCTGCATTATGTACCTACTCATCTCCGCCAAACTCATCGCCCCATGTCTCAACGGCCTTGTCAATCTTGCTGCGGTACTGCTGCTGTGACTGGCACATCTCAAGAAAGACCTCGTACTTGGCATTGAGCAGCGCCTTCTCCCCACGATCCGAGCCCGGCTCGACCAGACGGCCGCGCTTACTCATCCGGTCCATGATGTTCCAAAGAGTCTCGGGTTGGGACCCGTCGTCCTTGTTGTGGCTGGCTGCTTTGGCTCCCAGCATGGCGGCGCCGTGGACGACAGCAGCATGGACGTATCGCGGGATAAGGACAGGCATGCCGCAGGTCGTGGCCAAGAGGTTCATTAGAACTGGGTTCTGGCACTGCGATCCGGACATGAAGATGGAGGAGATTTCATGGCCGGACTTGTTCATCTGTTCGACGATCTGACGAGTCTGCATGGCGATGAACTCCATGGTGGCGTAGTACCAGAGCGCCATGTTGTCAAGGCTCTTGTCGCTGTCAAGCCCAATCATGGTGCCCTTCATGTTGGGGTCGGCGATGGGCGAGCGGTTTCCCCACAAGTCGCCGTAAAAGAAGTGGTGGCGACCAAGGTAGGAAATGGCCGGCGCGTTCTCCTTCTCTGCCATGTATTCGAGGTGTGAGTTTAGAAAGTCGTAAATGTGCTTATCCTCGGCCTTGGCCAGGGCACATGTCTGGTTGTACGCGGGGTGAATATCCAGCATGTGCCGCAGAAGCTCACCAGTCGCGGATTGACCACCCTCGGCGAGCCAGTAGCCTGGGAGCAGGACGTCGCGATACGGGCCCCAGACACCGGGAACGAAGACGGGATCCTTGGACATGGCCAGATGACACGTCGACGTGCCTGCGACAGCCGCAAGACGACTAAAGGCCTGAGCTAGATCATTGTGCGGCACGTTGGCGTTAAGCTCATCGTCTCCGAGGTCGACCTTGGCACCCACAGTACCGATCCAGCCAGCATATGCGTCAATGACACCGCTTCCTACGGCAATGCCCATGGGAAGACCGAGCTGATAGGCAGCTTGACGGCTGAGCGTACCAACAGACTCGCCAGCACTGTAATATTTGCCGTTCTGAGCGCACGTACTCATTAGCATATTATGTTTCGAAGCGTCTTGTGTGCAGCAGTCACCCAAAGGGAAACATAGTGAGAATAGCACCCTAACTTACCTTGCCGTGGACACCCCCCATTCTCTCAAAGTCATTTTCGGCCAACTCGCCCAAACCGATGGACTCGAAGAAGTCTTGCTGCCAGCCCTTCTCGCTGTCGTCTACGCCCACGGGAATGTAGCCCTGCTTGCAGACGGTACTGCAGAAGCTGCGAGCCTCATTGCCCGTGGCTAGGTGCGTCAGTGCATCCCCCAGGTCATAGAATTTGCAGCGAGCAAATTTCTCGGCCGGCATGTGGTTTTTCAGCCATAAAATTTTGGGCACCTCCATCTCAATGCTCATGCGACCACCGACGTATTTCAGAAGCTTGTGCTCGGTGGCATTAATCAGCTCGGTTTCTGCGACAGGCCGGTGGTCGAGCCAGAGAATCACGTTGCGGTCCTGGCCATCGTTGGTGAAATCGGGGCCCGTGACGGCTACCGGTTCGTCGGTGTCGGTGGAAAAGACGGAGAGAGAGCAGGTGGCATCGAAGCCAATACCCTTGATGTGGCTTGGGTTTACATTGGACTCGCTGACGACGCGGCGGACGCATTCGCAGATGCACTGCCAGATGTCGGTGGTGGATTGCTCCTGGAGAGTTTTACGGTCAGAAGACAGAGCTTCGGGGGAACAAGCGGGAGTAAGAGAACGTCGGAGGCCGTAGCCAGTCCGCACTTACATAGTAACCCGTCTCGGGCTGCCACAACTTGATGTTTTCCGACGCAAGTGCCTTGATGTCACCCGTCTCGTCGATGATACAGGCTCGAGCAGAGCCGGTGCCAACGTCCACACCGATGTACAGGTCCTGAGAGAATTCGTGGGCCACCCGTTAGTCAATTGCACATTCGAGAATCGCTCTGTCACCCATGGCTCATTATATTCTGAGTGTAGGTTCCCCCTTCACCAGAGACCGGGCGTCATTTGGGCGAGAGGCTAAAGGCGGGGTAAATACCGATATATTCGGCGGTCTGGTCAAAGGAGGCAATCCGTCAGTGCTCATGATGCGCGTGTCGGAAACGTCCATTGCTGCAGGAGTATTTCGATTGACGAGGGAAACTAATTGGCAAGGGGAACCACAATTGACAAAGCAGCAGAAGCGAGAAGGTGCAAGAAGTCAGACTCACTCCATCGGCTTGATGGGTTTATTGTAAGCAAACATGATTGTTCCGATCGGTTGAGCTTCAGCTCAACAGCAACGCGCAGCTCAGTATGTCGTCAGCGATACAAGGTAGGGGTATCCTCCGGTGGCGCGTTAATCACAAGAATGTAATTGGAGTTTGCGTCGTTGCACCTCTGCAGGTGATGTGTCGGATGTACGTGTACGGTACGGTGTGCGTGTGCGAGTGTGTGTGTTTATCAAGGGTTGACTTGCAGGCTGCAGCTCATGCTCGAAGCCGCGATTTGGGGGTTCACTTCTCAACGGAACAGTGGGACGAAAAGAGTGGACCGGCACTGGAGAAATGACGGACGAGTCACGACGAACCAGGCCGAGGAAATGCAGATTTGCCGTGGGCAACGGGATATCGGACGGTTGTGCTGGGGTTTCATCAATTGCCTTGTTCCACACATCTTGTACCTATGTATGTATGTACTCCGTAGCTAAATTCTGGGCATATCACAGACATGCACAACTTGGCCTCCTTTTCTTCTTTACGGAGAACGGCCCTGTGGAGGCCGATGACGCCAGTGGACCCCCAGCCATACAAAACTGGTTGGCCGGCCGGCATGTGCAGAATCCAGATACATGTATGTACATATTCCTGCGGCACTGCAAAGTTCTTCAGACGCATCAGACCCGACATACGCACATTCTATGTATTACATACATACCTACATGGCTGCCATAATCCATTGCGTTGAAAGATATGAAGATGGCTGCTTGCGTCTTTGCCTCGGCGCTGGCCCCCTGCCCCACAGTGACGAGTGCGCGGGGAACCCGACCGCCCTGAACTCCACCGAAGCTCCACCCTAGCTTCATCCTGATTCCGTGAGGAAACGTTAAAAGAAACAGTTTTGTCTCTGCCTGCTCTCCTTCCGTCTGCCGATCACGAAGCAACACCGCCACGCCGGCCCTCGTCATCTTTGTTCAGGGTCCCGTGCTGCAATGCAACGTGTCGTCATTGATCGTCATCAACATGAGGTAGGTATATTGTACCTAGATGCAACCTCTGAAGAAGGCTACGACGTTGTCCCAGATGACAAGATGCAGCCACAAACCCCCCTTGGGCGCCCAATGAAACTCTCACAGTTGTCAGTTCCGTGTCTGGCTATGGCCTTGTATGTAAGAGGCCGGAGGAGCTCCCATCTTTGTTCACTTTGGTTTCACTGATCCATGCTGTGATATATCGTGAGGGTATGTCCCACGACTTTCTTCCGCCTATCTAGGCACGTGGGCGTATCATGGGAGCAGGTCCCGGGCATAGAGAAAGAAAGGTCTCGAAAAGAGCTAGAGTAGAAGTGCATGTCGTATCATCATAACAGATCTTGTCTGGTTCCATCTCATCTCTCCCCAGGGGCAGTGTTTGCTGGGATGTAGCCGTTTCAGGCAAATGGCACGAAATGCGTCTTCTCTTTCTGGAAGAAGGGGACATTATTTATTTCGTTTCTTTCGCCAAACTCGAAACAAAATAGCATACCGTCATACAATACACCTTACAGCACCTCATCAAGAGGTCATAAGACATCGCGCTACTGTAAGAAAAATGGCGAAATATGATCTCCGTCCCTCACATTGGACTACTCCTCATCTCGCGCCTCTTGCCGACTATCAACCAATATGACGACAGTGATGGTCGCTGCGTATGCCTCCCGGATGGCGCAGGACATGCTAGACACGGTTAGTTAGTGCATAACCATGAATCGTGATGCGTGAGAGCAGAAAGAATGCCGACACGTGGTGCGTACGGAAAGCGATAGAACTGAGCCGACAGCAAAAGCATGTCATCGCAGCATGAACCAGAGCCAGAAAACGGAAACACAAAATGATGGGGTGATACGAAAATCCAAATACACAAAAAAAGCAAGGCAAAACATATGCAATGTACAACACGAAGCAACATCACATACCAAGTCTTCCCAATATCCGCCACCACAGCACTCAACCCCCAATGCGAGCACCACGCCCTCGCCAACACCTCATTATCCGCCACTCCATACGCCTCCACCACCAGCACCTTCTCATCATCGCCATCCTCTCCCTCACCACCATCACCACCACCAGTCTCCCCATCCACGAAATCCAGCTCCGCGTCATACCCCATACTATACAGCGGCGGCGCAGGACTCGAGCGCGCACTAGCCGACAAGCCCGCAGCACCCTTCCTCAACTTCCGGTAGTAGACGCCTCCCCAGTCCCGCACCCGTACCACCTCATCCGCTTTGACAACCCGGTAGATGTAGTCAAAGAAGAGCGGGTGCGGCGCCTGAGAGCACGGCCAGGCCGTCACGAAGTCCACATCGTACATGAGGCGCAGGGGCCAGGACACGCCATGAATGGCAAACTGCACCGTTGCGTCGTACAAGCGCGGCCCATTGGCGTACGTATCCTGGGCCATAGTGACGACGGGTTTGAAGCCCAGGAGCTCGATGCGGACCGTGTCAACGGCGAAGCTGTCCTCGTCGGGCACCACAAGTGTGTAGTCCTCCACGGGGTAGGACTGCGCCGCCGGACCGAGACAATCGGAGCGTTCTGCCATGGATTCCACGTCGCCGGGGCCTAGTCTGCGGTCTTGATGTTTGGGGCGGCGGGTGCGGATCCGCGCGATTTGCGAACGGCCTAGGTCGGGTGTTGAGCGACAGGGGCCGATCCAGCCGGCTACGGCGCGGCCTGTGGGTGCGAGGACTTTGCCGACTGTGCAGGCTGCGGACCAGTACGTGTTACTATTACGGTACTGAAAGCCGCTTTGGGGGAATGTATGCGAGAGGAGCGCGAGGTTGTCGGTTGCTGGGTCGGGGTCCAGATCGATGAGGGTATTCATGATAAGGAACGGGAATGTGGGCTACATGGATCAGTTAGGTTATTACATGATTTGAAAGGAAAAGTGAATAAGAAAGGGGTCGATGGCGATACGGACGTGTTTATAGGGGAAAGGGAGCACATACCCCCGGTAGAACGAGGCCGCTGAAAAACGCAAACGCATCCGAACTGATCGTGTCCAACCTAAATTCCTCATCGTGCAGCCCGAGATTTTCCATGGAACTATCCAAGTTTGGCCACTTCATAGCCTGGGCAAACTTTTTCAGAACCTTGACCTGTCTCTTCTTAAGCTTATATCGCAGAACAGCTGTTTTGCCAAACACATTCGTCAGCATATTCAGTCAGTTCAACAGCATAGAAATATAAGCTTCTGATTCTGCAAAAAAAATAAAAAATAAAAAAATAAAGAAAAGGCGATACATACTCTGCTCGGGCGCCTCCCCAAAGCCACTCACCCGCACATGCTCCTTCCACCTCCTCGCCAAGGCCAAGTTCCAACGTATCGTCGGCGGGATCTGCGCCAGTAGTTTCTCCTTGGCCCACTCGCCGTGCTGCTGGGAGTGGATGCGCATGTGCAGCTCAAGACTCAGTAGCAGCTGATGAAAAAACTTGCGATAGACCTCCGGCTTTACATGCTCGGGGTTGAAGATGAAGCGCGTGACGACCTGGTTCTTGGCCTCGGTGAAGTCGATCCACTCGGGGCGGGACAGGACGAGGAGGAGATCTGTGATTTGCTTGTCCAGCGTGCGGTGAGGATTGAACACGCGGTCCGGGTCGCGGAGGATGCGCTTGTACAGGATGCGGTAGAGGAGATGCTCGTCGTCGTCTTCTAAACCGGCTTGGAGCTCTTGGAGGCGCTCCATGATTTGGTAGAGATCCATCGAACGGGGGACGACGCCGGAGTCGCGGAGGGCAATGGCGGGAGGGAGGGAGCTGTACATGGAGACCCAGTGGTTCAGAGTGATGGTTCCCGGGCGTGCGCCGTAGAGGAACGCGCAGCTGGGTTGTTCGAGGGTCTCCCAGGGGTGAGTTGCTCGGCCTGGACCTTGAAGTCGTAGTGTCATGAGGGGGGTCATGGAGTCGTGGACACTGGCGCCGTCGGTGTCATACGGATCGGCGCTGGATGTCGTGGCGTAGAGAGCATGGTACTGCTCTGGAGTATGGGGGATGCGCCTCTTGTGTCCCTTGTGAATAGGCGCGCCTCGCGCAATGAGCTCTTTGGCATGAGCCGACGGCAAATTCTCGTCGTTGGCTAGGCCGGGTGGAGGCCACTGCGTCAGCGGCTCAGGAGTCTTCAGACGATCCTCATGACCATTTATCTGCTCTTGTGTGGCCCTGGGGCTATTTACCAGATCTTCAGGTTCTGGTGGTTTCGGTCGTCTTGGCCGTCTGCGCGGAGATTTCACCCCTACGGCAACCGCAGCAACGTCACGATTAGCATCTTCATGATCAATCGGCCGGACCGCCGAGTCCATCATCCGGACCTTTTTGCGTGGGACGCCGTCTCCATCAACCCTTCGCGACATGCCACCACGGCCATCGCCATTCTCTCGCCGACGATGAACAGGTTCTTTCCCGTCGCCTTGCTGAGCGCCAACATGGTCATCATACGCCCGTCTAGCATGATCTCCTCCGTTGAGAGCACCCTTCCTCGTCTGTTGTCGCGGCCCTTTCGTACGAGCATCCCCTTCAACAATCTTCCGCCGCGATGCCTTGGATAGTAAGACAGGTTTCTTGTATCCAGGCGGAGGAGACTCCTTTCCGTCGCGATGCCGAAACACTTTGTCCTTGGCGCGTGAGGCGAGGGTCTTGGCACTGAAGATGGTGCCGAAGAATCCTGTTTTCTTCTTCCTGATATGCTTTTCATCGTCCATACTGACATGAGGGTATCGACCGGCACCGGCTATAAATCGTATGCTGGCTTTCACCACTTGCGTTTACGCCGTTCCGGCGATGACAGATGGTAAACCGGGTGGACGGCAGATGGCAGACGGCACTGGGCGCGTCGCCCTCTGTTTGCGCTTCAACAGCTCGGGGCAATATCACCAAGATGCGCAAGACACCAAGACTTATTCCTCTGTTTCGGTTGACGCTGTGGCTGAGAAAATCGACTGTGTTCAAGAATGAAGACCAACTTCGCGCCTTCACCCGTCGCTCGCAACCAATGCCCACCCAACCCCCAACCTCAACCACCCGCGGCTTCGCGCACGGGGACTTCGCGTTCGAAAGTGAGGGGTCGACAGACGGTGTGTAACAATGAGTTGGCGGGGCACTCACGGAAAGAAAAGTCTTATGTGATACCAGCAGAAAGACCCCCAAGTCCCGACTGTGCTTATTGTACAGTAGGTATGGTTTGTCTTCTTTTTTTCTCGGGAATTTTCTCGGGACCCTTGTTTACAACGGGATGAACGACAGACGGGGGAACCACGCTGCATGAACCACGGCAGACTGATTTCTTAAGGAGGTACGAATGAAGAAAGAAAAATACAAACGAGAGAAAGAGACTGCATAACGGGCCAACCCAGCCGACTCGCCTTCTCGCCTCCGTCCCGTGTCGCGTGTTTGTCGAGGCTGGTCGCACGAAACATCAAATCAGATGTTCGCTTTCTGCAGCTTTTCGCTGCACCTTTTAGGTACATACCTATGTACGGAGTATGTACCAGGTATGTAAGTTTCTCAAGTTGCTACGGTTGCTGCAGCTGGCTGCTGCAGGGAGGAGGCTGGGCGTTGCAGCTGTGGGTGGAGTTCATAAAGAACGCTCGACCCAATGGCGCCACGCCCCAAGCACATGGATGGAGCTGTTTTGCGGGGATTCACTCGAGGCACAAGACGGGTGTTGCGCCGAGATAAAAAAGCAGAAGGCTGGTGCCATCCAGTCAGAACTCAGAAACATTGGATTCTGGTCTTGTCTGTCTTTTGCCCGACGGCTGCCATGAACGGATGGTGATGTGTGTGAACGTACTCCGTAGGAATGCATGCATCGAACGTTACCTATACGTAGTTATCCAACCCTAGTAACAGCCAACGCAGATGCTTCAACTCAGAATATAAACAACAGACCCCTTCAAAAACAATAAGACGCAATCTCACTTGAGCTCATCAGAAACCCAATCCGTATTATCCTCATAACCACCCTCCATCTTAGCAAACGCTTTTCGATACTACATACCACAAGAACAATATTGATTAGTATACTTCGTCTTTAACACACAGGTGACAGAGTCCGTGACCATGAGAAAGTAAAAGGGAGTCGGAATCACTTACCTGCAACACAAAATTAATCACCAACGCCGCCATCAACGCCACACTAATCACCATCGGCCCCAGCATATTATCAAAGTCCTTCCCACTCCTCTCCAGAATCATTCCCCGCCGCACATTCAGCATGTAATATCCCCAGAGACCCGCAAACGCCGCAATCAGGACATATACTATGCCCATGATCTCCGCGGCGAGGCTCTTCCCTGCGGCGGAGTACAAAGCCATGGCGATTGTGCCCTGTAGGATAGCAATGTGCTGCCATTTGAGAAACGTTCGCTCGTTGGCCAGCCAGACTTTTGGTTCGACTTTGAGTTCCCCCATGTTTTTGATCCATTGGGTGGGCTCGACGACTCCCTCGGGTAAACGCTGGGCCTTGCGAGCGCGTTTGGCTCGGGCGTATTTAGAGAGCGAGAGACCGGGCAGTACGGAGGAGAGGGTCCCGTAGCCACCACGGCGAGTCCTCTCCGCGAGGGAGTCATCCTGGGGGACGTTGCTGGACTCGCCCTCTTCTTCTTCGCCGGGGATAACGCCGCTTTTTCTTCGCATCGATGCGGATAGGAAGGCTTTGGAGTCGGCGGACATTCGGTCAGCTAGGTAGGACTTTGTGATGGGCGAGCTCTGAGCGGCCTTGTACGAGCTGGGGAGTGTGCCGATTAAGCTCCCGACGGCCTGGACATCGTCCGCTCTCTGGGCTCGCCTCTGCTCCTCCTGTTCAAAGGCCTGTTGGGGGTCTTTGCGAATATCGGTTTCGAGATCACTGAGCCAAAAAGGCAGATTGTTCACGTGGTCCTCGAAGAGCGATGCTACGCCGTGGACAAACTTGGAGAACCGTGGCGTAGGGTGCAGTAGATGCGATGTCATGAGGTCCTCGATCCAAGCAGGTCGTTTTCTGTTGCTGTCTTCCTTGAGTTTGATGTCAAGAACGGCATAAGGGAATTTGGACACCTCGCTCTGGTTGATGTTCCGGAACGGGTACGTCATGCTGCTGTTGTCAATGTCTTCTCGATGCCAGTCCTTGGGATTGCGGCACGGCCGCTCCGGGTCCAGCGTGTCTTCACGGACAAAAGCCAGGTCCGTGTCGATTGCGATACGGACGCGGTCATCCAGTGGCTTTTGGAAAGCTGTCCTCACATAGTTGGCTCGCAAAACAGGCGACAGCTTCTTCTGCTTGACAAAGTCCTGGATTTTAGCCACAGTCTCTTTGAAGTCGTTGATCTTGTCCTCGGGTTGGCCCTGACGCTCCATTTTCTGCATACTCTTCTCCATGCCGTACTCGCCATCAATGAAGGGCTTGACCCATTTATCCTTGATTGTGAACTTGTGTGTCTGGCTCACGCCTTGGGAATCGGATGCTTTTTGCTCGACAAAGATTTCCGGTCGAGTGTTGAGTTGTCCGTACCATCGTAGTCGAAGAGAAGCCGTTTCTGGCTGGCGGGCAACTTTTTCAGAGTACAGGTCGAACTGCTTGCTGTCAAAGTACAACGAGGTGACGGCAGGCGAGTGGCTACCATCGACTTCTTTGGAGGCCTGGTCGCTGTACACAAGGTTTGGAAGTCGGCGGAGAATCAGCGTTTTAACCTCGAGCAAGTTGTCGAGATGAACCCAATCTATAAGCACCATTCGTAATTAGCACGGAGCTCAAATCTCAGAACTCAGACAATGAAGAGGGACAGCAAAATGCCCATGTGAGGCCTTACACTTGTGCGCTGTATACCGCTCTCCATTCTGAGTCTCTCCCTCATTGTCCAAATCTAACGGCGCTGCTCCAATTTCAAGCTGTTGCCGAATAGCAAAGTACATAATGGACAACTTGTTCAGCAGTGGCGAGTATCCCTGCTCCGAGTTGAACGGCCTCTGCGCCAGACTGAGCTGCATCATCGGTCGGACCTTGTACCGATCACCTCGCTTGCGGTCGTGCTTCTTCACAATCTTCAGAAACCCCGTGTAGTTGATGCTGCTGTACTTCTTCAGCTCCCTAACCCCATTCGTGATGTCGTCGAGTTCCTTTTCGAGAGCTCTCAGTTTCGCCACGTCTGCGTCTCCTCGCGCGGTGGCTTCTTTGGTGCTGCTACCCTCGGCCGGGGCGAATTCCTTGAGCTTCTCAAAGACGACATCTGCTCGGCGCTTCAGCGAGTCGACCTGCTCCTGCTGGAAGCGCGCCACCTTCTCCAGCTGGACGTTGAAGATTTCCTCGCAGAACCGGTTCTCGTCATCTTCGGTCCAGGGGACGGAGTCGTCGTCGAATTTGTCTTCGTGAAGGAGGGACTTGAGCTTTGCGTAGTCAATGTACTCGCCCTTCCAGGGTGCGTACGTTGCCAGCCGGAGAGTCTTGCCGAATCGCATGCTGAGGATCGTGAGCGGGGTTGGTCGGCTGCTCTGGTGTCGGGGCGTGCGGGATGGAGAGGAGAGAGAGGACAATCATCAACTGAACAGGTTCTCCAGTATGTGACTGCAAGCTGGACCCGAAGATGTCAGACTGTCAGATTATCAGACTCAAACCCCGACAAACGGCGTGATGAGCACCTGCACGATACCTAGGAGGTAGGTACATAACAAGAACCGACGCGGGCCCCACCGTCAGCCAACAAGTCAGCCTGGTCAGGTACCTACCCAGCCGCCGAGGTTCTCGTGTATCATCAGGTACAGTGTCTTAGGTACCTAGGAGGTACACAGTCGCTCGTGAATTATGGCTTCTTCAAACTGTGGCCTGTTTATTACGAATTCATGTCTGGTCCAAGTGCCCTATCAACAGTCTGGATTGGGCACGTGCTTACGACATGCTTCCTCCCTGCTCCCTATTCTAATAACTTCTGCCCTGCTCTTGTTGACTGTTGCTCTGCTTTGCTCTACGGAGTACATACCAGGTACATATGTACAGTACTCAGCTGTCCGCTCAGGTCTCTGCTGAGTCTGCTCTGCTCTACGGGTATCCGCCGGCCGCCCAAGAACGACGACTGGAGCAAAGATAGCGCTGCGTCTTGAGTCTTGACTTCCGGACCGATTTCGACTCCTCACTGCGCAGCCTTCACAAGGACAAGTTACCAGTCGATCCAAAGAAGTAACTGATTCGCGCATTCGCCCGCCACGCGAGATCTTCGCCGATTCGTACCCAAACCTCAAATTTTAGAAGACACCAGCATTCCCGAGGGAGGTCCAATTCGCGCAGGAAGAAATTATGTTTGAACGCCTGTCTCGACTCTCAACGAGATGCTATGTAGTATCTACTCAACAACAATTTCCGTCTCGAGTATGTACTACCCAGCCCGCTTTTGCAAAGCAAAAGTTGTCGTCATTCGGAAACCAAGCAAGAAGTCTGCCGGAATAAAGATCGAGCGGCCCATTTCTTCTTATTTATTATCACCGGAACAGTATAGCAGTAGCGGCGCGGGTCACTGCTGCGACCGAGGATGATGGGTATCCCAGAGCTCCAGATGGAAAATAAAGAGGACTGGTACAGTGACAGAAGTAGTATAAACGGCATGGCACTGCAGCGGGATAGTTTCATGATCGCTTCCCTGCGTCATGTAAGGTGCATCATCAGTTCGTCTTTCTGCGGATGATATCACGGCTGGATAGCCTCAATACTACGACTATCTGTTTCGGGAGTCTTGGACACGGTACACCAAGAAAGGCACCAAGGAATGCTTCCTCACACCATGCTGGAGGCTAGATGGCGGCATGGACCCGGGGCTTCACCACTGGCAGACGACTCACAGGAGCAGTACCAGGCACTACCCCAGGGAACCCCAGGGCTTCCCCATCTCCCCCATCTTGTTCCTCCATGTATCGCACCACTGTAAGAAATGCTCAAGGCCGCGACGCATCGTACTGCCTTCGGGTTCTCCGGTAATAATGGAAAGTCAGCGAAAGCCCGGGGGCGTCTAGAGTCTGCTTCGAGCACTTTTCCGGACTGGTCAGTGAAGTCAGGATTAAATTGCCACAAGTGAACTCTAGATATCCCCGTGTCTTTCACCGTTCTCCATATTGGTATCGTTAGAGAACCCCAAGGTAATAGTGTGCTCTGCGGTCCTGAGCTTTCCTATAGTGGGACGAGACATACGTACCTACCTACTAGGAACAAGATGGAAGACATGGCCTTCAGCAGGATGTAAGAAGAAGCCTCTCATGGTGCACCGTGTCAAAGGCTGCCGATGTATCTAGTCGTAGTGATGAGGCTATCATGTCGAGATGTGATCCGCAGAAAAGCGAGCTGATACACTTTACAAGGCGTAGGGAAGCAGAGCAGAGATCACGACCGCGGTCTCGAATGGCCAAGCGGATTCGGCGAGCGTGCACAGCAGTAGCAGACCACTTTCACAGGCTCCCGCAACGAAGTCGCAGATCACGCGTCCCCCCCTTCCCGGCAGTTTATCCCGCAAAGTCAACCACCACCCTATCCTGATGGGCTTCCGCTCGGCAAGGTCCTCAAGAAAACATGGACTCATGGAGAGAGCGCTGGCACAGAAGGCTGAGAGGTTTTCAAGACGAGACGAGACACCCTCAGCGGACCACCATGGCCGCCGAAACAGAGTTCGAGCTTCCGTTCCACGGGTAAGATCATCAGCCTCCATGGATCGTTCATGGAGCAAGCACCGGTCATACGTGTGTACACTGTATACAAGCAAAGACGCTCATCTCTACTGAGCCTCATGAGTGCGGTCTCAAGCTGCCGAGCGGCGAGCATGCCAATCGCCAAACATGTGCACCAGTTCTTGGGCTGGCTGGGCTCCTCAGGTGAGTATCAGACCGAATCGCGCATCTCTTCAATTCTTGCAGTGAGTCATAATCATGTAAACTTCAAGCCTTGGCCTTCCGTCTCACTTGAGTATGCATACATTCGTGATAGATCGAGTCGTCTATTGACTTGACTTTCAGACTTCATGTCTATATCCTTGATTCATGATACGTCGTGAGTCTGGCACATGGTTCATCGTGTTTACTTCTGTGGTGGGAGGAGGCAAACGTTCATGAGTTGCTACCATCCGACTCTCATAGACCTGTCGTCAATATGCGGCACAACTGTGAACTGAAGAACCAGGGGCATGGTCCCGATGTAAATTGAATCTGATTATCGGAAAACAACGAGATTAGCACATGATGCCGGTATATAATGGCGAACTTGTTTCTGGCATGATAAGGGGAGTTCTGTCAGTCGGACATGAGCGATGATCAAGGGCGCTAGAAAAATCTCATTTGAGATTTTGCATTGAGATAGCGGGATGGACAAATCGACAATGGGCGAGAAATGTGCTGAAAGGCAGAATTTGGGAAGACTCTCGCGGTGCCTGGAAGAGTTTAATGTGATTCGCAGAAACGACCTCGGGGCAATGAAGGGCAGAACTAGCGATGGGGTGAGGTGTCAAGTTCCAACACAAGACACGCTTCAAGAAGTTGTAGAATAGATACTGTAATCAGATTATTTGAAAATGTACTATACAATATGATAGTGTATGCGGTGATGATCTTTAGCAACCAAATCCATTTCCTATCCTCTTCCCTCTGAAAGTCAAGACTTGCTCTGTAATCACAAATTCGCGTTGCAATACACTCTGATTGAAGATGCATGAAAAAAACGATTCATGTTAAATTAAACAATTGTATCAATGGGATATGGTAGTATATGAATATTGTCCAATACAAGACGTATGATTGAGGAATAAAGAAGAAGAAGACTGTGGTGCTGTGAAACCCAACTAACATATCCGACCTGAAAAGAAACAAAGCGTAGGTAGATAAATTAGAAGAGGCATTGTCGCCATACAGAAACTACCAAGTTTCGAGAAAAAGGGTTGTACAAGAATGGAAAAGCCAATAGAAAAAAGACATTAGAATACATAAACTCATGCTGCTAGTGGTATCAAAAATGGGAAGATGACATTATAGATGCGGTTGCGATGCGATCCTCACATCGCCTCCATTCTCGTGCCAGGAAGCAAGCACGCGTCATCATACTCGAGCTTCGGACCCGCGTACATGTCGTATACACCCGTTCCGTAAGCAGGTATTTGCCCAATAGTAGTAACCTCGACCGGAGGCTGGTACTGGTAACCCCAGTCCCCAAAGTTGGTCGGTGCAGGGGAGTGGTGGGTGTACAACCCGTCTGGCATTGACGGACTATGTACGGATACAGCGGAGACAGGTGAGAAGCCGTCAGGACTGTTTCCTAATGACGGCATGTTGCCATGGCTGTACGGCACCTCAAGTGATCTCTCCATGTGCTGGCGAGGAATATTATAGGCTGCAGGTATAGTGTTCATGGTAGCAACACCCGGGTTGTTCTGGTCGACGACATAGTATGGCTGAGGGGGCAAGCTGGAGGCGTGCTGAACCATGTGCATATTTGGGTCGTGGCGGTGAAAGTCGTGAACTTCGGTAGGAACACTATGTTGTTGAGCGATCTGGTGGCTCATGCCGAAAGGGGTAATTTGGTGGGCGAAGTCGGGAAATGGGGAAGATCGATGCATCGGGTGAGAATGAACCATTCCGGGATGGATCATGGGACCACCTGGGGCCGACATGGACCATGCCATGGTTGTGTGGTCAGGAGTGGCGGGTAACTCGCCCATGTCTGATTCTGAAGTGCAGTCGTCAAGGATGTCATTGGGATTGAGTCCTCGGTTGTGCGATCGACGTTGATGTTTCACCATAGTAGTCTTTCTGCAGAAGCTATTTCCAGAATTGTTAGAAAAGGGCCAACAAAATGATATTCTCGAAGCGTCAGTCGCATACCTTTTTAAACATCCATCATGTGCACATTTGTAAGGACGCTTGCCTGTGTGGATACGTCGGTGGCGGGCGAGAGACGATGACTGCAACGATGTTAGCTACAGTCGAGCCACGAGCAAGACAGAGTATGGTCATAATCTTACATCAGAGAAACGCTTTCCACAGCCGATGTGCTGGCACTGATGAGGCTTCTCACCGGTGTGGGTTCGAATGTGAACAGTCAAAGCACTTCGCTGAATGAAGCTCTTGCCACAACCAGGAGTAGTGCAGGTGTAGGGCCTCTCATTTGTGTGAATCCTGTAATGCCGTTGCAGGTCTGACTTGCGGTTGAAGCTCTGAAAAGTTGTTAGAATTTGTGTCGCAAGGAATCAGAAGTTGATTGTTCTCATTCTTATCGTACCTTGTTACAAGCGTCCCAGTCACACTGAAATTGCCGAGTGCTAGGCTCGTATTCTACTATCTCCATGACGTCCATTGTGAAGAGTTTGAGTCTAATGAATCAACTAAGACGATATGATCGATAGTACTTGATCACTGAACAACGTGTTTGTCGACAAGAGTTGTTTGGCCGTGATGAAACAAGATGATGAAAAGAGTGGTGCCCAAATTTCAGTCCTTGAGTACGTTTTTTTGGCTTCTTATGAACTTCTAGATCACTTTGAGCAAGTAGATCCAAGGGTTCTGTGTCTAAGACAAGACAATGGAGTAATAAGTGTATGAAAGAATGAGACAAGACACGGCGATGTGTGTCAAGTGGGAGCGAGGGTAATATAAATATTTAAAAGCAAGAATTGTTGAATGAGAGTCGTTTGGCACGAGGGACTGATTAGAATAATAATTTGGGTTGATTCAAGGCCTAATGATATCGAGGAGTAACATGGCGGCGATGGAGATGTTATATATGATCGGAGACTAATGTGCCAGGATAGGAAGAGTGGAAACGAGGGGGGGGGGAGGGGGTGTAGACAGTGGGGTTCATGGGGGTTAAATTCTTGAATCGTGGATTTAACAGCATGCAGAGGATGCCTGCGTGAAGGCTTGTCTTGGCTGTGGTTATACATGCTCTGTAGAACAATGTTCCTATTCCTAGTGGAACGGGAAACTTCACCCCAGGTGTGTATGAGAAACGGATACCTGCGGAGTATGGGACTTCGCGGGCTGTGGACTCGAGCGGCGCTCGGGCTTAAACAACCTGGTAATTATGTCCTACACGAATCGGCTAGATCAATGTCAACGCAAGATGCTTCAAAAGAAGGGTTTCGTTTCGGGGGTTGCGCAAAGGCTAGTTCCCATGAGTGACAAGCCTTGACCGCGGAGAGCCGGAGTCGAGACGCCGTTGCCGCAGTCTCGGTACGGTGGCGTAAGAGACGCAAGAGGCGCACAAAAAAGACCAATCGAGTGTGTTCCCGCGTCTAGCAGAACCATCGTCTATCGCCGAAGCCGCGAATGACGTTTCCTGCCTCTGGGTCTGCTGTGGATGTTAGAATATGGAATTGTCGGCGACGCCCGAGACTTCTGGAACCACACGTGGCTAACTCAAACTACCGGCGCTGTCCTCGTGGCGTATGTCTGTGATTGAAAAATAAGGGAGACCGCTCTGAATACTTGGGGAATATCTGTCAAGGCCATGCATTTTTGTCTTTCCAACGCGAGGGGTGCTACTCGCAGCCTGTCGCGCGTCAATCCGTGTCATTCGATTGGTTCAAGCTAGCAGTCGAGTTGAAGTCAAGTCCCCTTCTCAAGACGTCAGTCAAGTCCAAGGGCTCCTGGTCTCGAGCCGGCCGCCAAGAGAGGCAACCGCGGCGAGGCAGGGATGTGAACAGACGCCGAGATGTCACAGGGCGATGTGGCGGCAAACGATCCTCTCAACTGAAGGCGTTTCGGAGCAATCCAGTGACTGACTCGAAGAGAGGATTCCCGCACTCGACTATCGTGGCACTAGCAGGAGCGCTAACATGAGAAACGGAGAAACATCGCGCCAGAGAATCAAGATCAAGAGTCGGGGTCGCGAGGGGGCAACGAGATGCGGAGAGGACTGCCGTGCAGCACAAGGAAGACCTTGCCATGACTTGTTCCAGGGAATAATAAGCAAATTACGGGAAGACCAGACTAGCCCGGGATGAGGGCTGTCTCTGGGGACGTAGGTAAAAAGGTGCATGTTTCTCGGTGCCCGCGATGATGATTCAAGTAGGGTTACAGATACGTAGGCGTGAGCCACCAGGTTGTGGGGAAGCCGCTGCTTGTTTGAACTTTCCGCTGCTCTCTGTACGAATAGCCACGGAGAGGCCATTGCCGGCACGTCATGGTGGATTTCTACATCGGGCGTCAATGATGACTTTCAATGTTGAATCTAGGTCTATGAAGTTAGGTAGGCGAGACGGGAGTCCGGAGCAACAAGCAAACGGAAAAGGGTACGTATCTTATCGATTTGTGCGTCTTGTGCCCGTGGCGCCATTAAGACGTTGCGAAATCCCCTGCAGAGCCACTTCCCGGTTGCAAGGGGCAGGAGCCGGGGAGGTGTGCGACTGCCGTTCTCAGTGGACTGCACGGCCGACACGGTGGTCAACTGGCGCAGGTGGCAGCAGCCTCAGGTGTTGGAGTGGCTGAAGGTGCCGAGCAATCGGGAAGGCGCAGGGAGTGACGCCACAGGCAGCAACAGGGTTGAATTTGGCATTGAGAGGGGCCGCCGGGCTCATCGGTTCGGCAGCTTGCCACTGGGGAGTCAATCGACGAATTCTGCTCGACCGGAGCGGGGCTGCACCAGCAAGGCTCCGTCGGCTTGGCTACAGTCCGTAGCTTTTCGCTTTGCTTTGCCAACTTTGGCTGCTTCGCTCTTTGCCTTGCAAAGTTGCTGCCGTCTGGCCCGGTGCCACCATGCCGAGAACTAGCTGGACAAATCAAAGTCCACATTCGTTTCCCCAGGTGCAAATGCGCCCGAAATAGGTAGCGTAAGAGCCTCGCTGCCGGACGACACCGAGCAAATACGGCAACTGCCAACCAAATTTTCCAAGGTATAGGTATTAGGTACTCCGTTATAATACGTATACCTACATACCTACGGAGTACATACCTACTCGATCACGTTGACGCCGGGTTGACCAGATTCTACAAACCTTGCGTTACATCAGGACCCAGTCGTCAGGGTGGAACGGGTCACGCTGCACGTTGTTGATCCCTTCGGCCGGCCGCAGCCGAGTGGTTCCGTCCACGCCGCTTCACCATAGTCCGTACCTGGTAGGTATGGCATCAGCCAACGTGCCCACCACGCCATCGCGATTCACTTGCAACCAGAAAGCTGTCACAGGACTAAGTACTGCTACTCTCTAGAACGGCATATGAAATAGGCGCGACGACTGCGTGTCTTGTTGGTTTTCGCGTACAGCCACGTGACGTTCTCGTGGCTGCCAGAAACTGACCCTTTTATCTCCTTTCGATACGCTCTTTTTGTTTATCTTTGCTTTTGTTTCGACCCCAGCAATAAGTTTGGTGGATCTCCGAAAACCCCCTAAGCTTTCGGAACGCGCGAGACTCGAGAGTGAGAAAAAAGGGAGAGAAAAAAGAATGAGTATGTATATGTACAGTATACTAGCCCTGATGTGGTCCGTGGATGGCGTTCGTTCTACACGTACGGACTACACTCTCCGTGAGGTGAAAAGAAGGCACGGCAGCGGTAGCCGTAGCGGCAAGAGACCACCAGGTGGGACCTTGGCAAGGCTCGTCCTCGTGGCCAGTTGCAGTCCAAGACGTCAATACATACCATACAGAGTACATACCTAGTCATACATCAACATGCCGTGAATCGTGATTTGTCTACGGAGTAAGTACGGATTTCCCAACTGGTTCTCTTCCCATGTATACCTTTTAGTGTCACCGTTTTGTGCAACTCCTTCGAGAGCTGCTGATAGGATCGGCCCAGAGTTCCCCAGACAAAGAGCCTCAGGTGAGCGATACACCAACTTCGCGTTCATATCACCATATTCTGGGTAAATCCAAACGTCTGACGCGATGTGTTACAGAGAAGCTGACATGCACACATACTGATAGATCTTGCGGTGCAGGTATCTACAATCTGCCGCCGCATGACCAGCAAGAACAGGCAAGCCCAATAGTCTTCAGGTGATGCTAGTCCTGCTGTCGTCCGCTATGGGCCAGTTCCTTCAACCGTTAGCCTTGACTCTGCCTGCGTAATACGTATACGTGCATACTTGGATAAGCCTTAAGCAAGTGCCAAGTGGGGAGCAGTCGACTGTAGGTAGTAGGTATTGACAATTGTGATTTGTGCCATTGGGGCTGTGTTTGTTTTGCTAGATGTGGCCGAAGGATGACGGGGTTTTGCGGTGAGCGGGGCACCGTTCAACAGCTAGGTTCGTGCACTTCTTCTATTTTTTTTTAGGTATATCCTTTGCTGTGATGGCAGAAAATTAGAATTCATATACCTTACCTACATGCGTCACATGGATCGTACTCTAGCGCATGGAAAGTTCAGTTGCGTTTGTCACTCATAAGCCTAGCCCGGATCGTTGAGAACACCAAGCATCTGTACATTCTTGCCTGATAAGATTGGAATTTGTGTATTCTTTTGGCTCTCGGAATTATGACTTGTGTGCGTACATACCTAGTTATGACCTAGTGTACGCAAGCGAATGCGTGTCTCTTATTCGACACGTACATTGTGACGGTACATATCTACTTAGCCATTGCACAAATTTGGCAGCAAAGCAAAGACTTTTGTTAAGCCTTGCCTTAAGGTCGTGACTCGTCGGCTATGACGTGTTCGCGTTGCTGTCACACTGTCATACAGCTGGCTCTTGCCTGCGTCATTCAATGACATAGACTTGTTGGCTCAAGATGAGATCATGAAAGCTTTTCGGCTGGTGCCATCCGCTCGATTTCTTTGGCTTGGGTCGGTCCTTAACTTTGAGTCAACTCATTCATGATTCAATCCGCTGGGCCGCTTCTTCCTGCTGGCGTCACTCAGTCCGCCACAAAACCCTGGCACGACCGCCACATGTCCCGAAAGCTTGGCTCTACTCCGTACCTAGACGGACCGTTGTGGCGCAGAGTCTCCAATGAAACCGTGGCAGGAGCATCACGGCCTCTTCAGACCTCTGCCGCTCTGCGGCGAGGCAGAAACAATGTTGACTGTGAAAAGTGAAACGGTGCTGTCTGCAGGTCTGCATTCGCGTACCTACATATGTAAATACATTTCCTGTTGCGGTTAAAGGATAAGTACGGCTAAAGGAGGAAGAAGAAATAAAAAGCCAAGATACAACGTCAATGTCGGAGCTGCAGCTGCTGCAGTGCCGGATTACGGATTTCCGTTGTGTTTGGATTGGGATATGCCGCCAAGACCGTTGCCATCTGGCCCGTCTGTTGTTCCGGCACGCCGCTGCAGACTTTACGGAGTACGTAATGGAGTTGATCACCAACTATGTAGCCTGCCAACTGCCAGTTGCAGACTTGTTAGCTCGCAATTGCCAGCCGCCAATCGCCAACCGCCAAGCCATCTCATCGGTTCGATGGGTCCCGTTTCAGGCCGCCCCTTGTTCGCCCCATTGGACTTCGGAAGGAGCGACGAAGGAAGTGGGGCTTACACGCATCTACCGAGTGGTGAAAAGCTTGGACCTTATGTAACCTGCGGCCCCAGTTTCCCCCGGAGATTTGAAACCATTTCCCACGCGCGCACCAAGAGCAGCGGAAAGTCGTCTCCATGGAAGCAAGGAGCACCGCGTGAAGTCGGCCGAGTCAATACAACCGTGATCATGCCTCAACTTTCCTTCTTTTCCTTGGGTTTTCTTATTTTTTTTAATTCAGTTTTTCCCATTCTAGATGGCAAAAGAAAGTTTAATGCGTCGCCGATTGCCTCGTCTCTCCACCAGCGGCGAACTGCCCCGAATTCGGCTCCGCGCAGGGGACTGGGTCTGTCGTTGGGAAACTGGCTATATGACTTATCACAACTAACGAGGCATGAGATGGATGTGAATTGGGATATTGCGGAACGGTTACTTCGCGGCATCCCCTCTGATTGACGCACGGCAGATAATGGCCATGTTGAGACGGGACGATCATTGTAGAGAATGTTGGGGATTGGTTGCAGCCATTTTTCGTCATTGTCAGTGTCATAGGAGAACAGGCGACATGGCATGGAAGGGAAGTGCAAATCCCCGAATATGCATGCTACCATGGGGCGGCACGACGGCACGGCGGCGCGGTGGCACCCGGTTTTGCAGTACATCGTACATACATATACCTAACTCGTTTGCCTGAGAGGCAAAGATACCTAGGTAGTTACACATGCCTCATCCCCCGGGGCGCAGAAAAAAATGCATATGTAGGTATATATACCTATGCTTCTGCGCATTATGTTGCAACGCAGATCTACGGAGTATAGAACTGGCATTATGGGCGTGTTGACAATGCCTGCACGGGCAGCTCTTCCGCCTCCGGGAGTCCAACAAGAGACCTTGTTAGCCACCCACTTGTTCTCGTTTGCCTGCCGACGCTGCGACAAATGATACGAGAGCTGCCATTCAATCCACTGCACATGTTCTAATGGCAAGTTGGCAACACTGGCCTGCACTGAGGCAGCAGTGATGCCTTCTGAGACTGCATCAGATGTATCTGTACAGTGGAGCTTTCAGTCTTTTTTCTTCCGTCCTTGGTTCTTGTTCGTCAATTTCTTTTTTTCTAATCTTCTTACCTATGCTTTCTCAGAGCTAGCCAACACCTTCATCTTGCTCTTCAATTACATCTCCACGTATCGCCACCCCCTTTCTTCCTTTCTTTTCCTTCTCGGCATCGGCAGAACGAAAGTTTTGCCGCCGTTGGAGAGCCTGACTCGAGCTGACCCTTATGTATAGGGTTCGTTCGTGGCGCTCTCTTCGGAACCCGGCTCTACGTGCAGTGAATTTTCCGCTTGCGGTTATCCGGAACCCGACGAACCTTGGCTCGAGGAACTGCCCGGAGAAGAAGAAAAACAGATCGGGCCATCTTTTCGTTTGACCTCCATCTTCTTTCAGTCTTCATAAAAATCTAGCGCACCCAAGATCCAACCGGTGCAGAAGTTTAAGGGCCGTTGAAATGACCAAAAAGATAATGGAAAGCTACGTATAAAAGCGCAGTAACGAAAATGCCAAGAAACCCCCTCTACCCACTCGTGACTCCCCGCCGAAAAGAATCCACACAGCACTCCACCACGAAGTCCAGGTACCTCTAGTCTCTACGGACCTCACCCACAAAAAAAAAAGTCTAAACAACATGTTGTCAGATGTTGAGCCTACCTATTATCGCAATTTTGAAAATATAGGTATGTACACAACCCGAGAGAATCTACCTACGTGATCCCGAACATAGGAAGAAGCTTGTCAAAACTCGTTGACGTCAGGTCTTCTTCGAAGTCCCGATCTTGCGTTCGCTTGTCAAGTGGCGATCATGAAGTTGACAATGAATGTAATTGCGGGGTCCGGGCCGTGCTGGAATGAGAAGCAGGTATGTATTACATAATTTAGACGAATTACTTCTGTAGGTTATTATGGTGTGCATTCGCGGGGCGAAGACCGCGACTTCAGGGCTTCCTAGAAGGGGTTTTGGCAATCATCTCGATCCAATTCGCTGCCGTACCCATGTACGTACCTTTTACAAATACTCCGTACGGAGTAGAGGCACTGAGTCAGCCCCATTTCTGGCTAGGTACCTAATGTACGGAATGTGTATGTATGTATGTAGCTCAGTACTTATGCATACCTATCTGGTACAACCTGCATAGGTACATAATGACACATGCTTTTTTTTGCACAAAAATTAGTCCAAAACGGTCGGCAGGCGCCCTTGCTAGTGTCCCCGGCTCACGCCTGCCTCGGCTCTCCGTTTTAGGTCTTGCTTTCCTTTGCCCCGGGAAGGAGTTTTGACGAGTGGGCCAATTTGGTATCCAATCGCGAACAAAAAACCCGATGCCCGAGCTTGGGTCCTGGGAACGCGATGGATTTTGTTTTTTGGGGGGTGGGAAGGGAAGGGGTGTGAAGAAAATACTGTACATATGTTTCAGCATCGGTTCGTTAGATCGTCCCGGCTGCTGCTTTCCTGTGGCTGTTTTCTCCCCTCAAAAAGAGATCGCGGCATGAGAAATGCCGGCCGGTATAGTTCTATCTGTGGTCTTGTCTCTTTCGGGGCGTCTTGCGAGCCAAAGCGTGCTCTCTCCTCTCTCTACAAAGGAGTCTAGGTACGTTGTAACAGAGTACAGAGTAAAATGGATGTAAACGGACGGGCGACCAATGGCGGGAGGCAGGGCACATCACGCCAGCGGAAGGACGGGCGGGCTGGTAACCGAGAACCACCACCAATGACACGTGGCTGTATACCAAAAGATGTTTTGTTCTGCGTCTTCTTCTGCACCTTACAGGCGGTCAAACTGATCCAGAAGGTTGAGATGCCTGCGCGACGTGCCCATCAGATTGGTACCGGCCTCGTGTGGACGCAAGTGTTGGGTGGCTTTCTTTTTACTTGGCCTACGTTATCACTGGACTTACACGTAGCGAAAGGTGGCCGTGTAACCGTGTTGGCGCATCGGCATCGACGATGTGTACATGAATAAAGGGTCTCTACGGGGTGCGTGGGTAGGGTAGGGAACGCACAATCCCAGGCTATACTCTCTATTTTGTCCAGAAGCGGCACGGAGCCGATCTAATTCTCGTATTTCCGTCAGCAACGCCTTTGTTCCCCGCAGGACGAGCCTCTGCGTGCACGTCCAATGAACCTCGCAAAGTCTCCCCTGTTGCACGACAAGGATCTAGAATCGGGCTATGTACATTGTACGTACCTACCTAGGTACTGTCATCTGCAAGATGGCAGCAACATCAAGGGCATGGTCCCCTTGCCCCTGACTTGGTCCCTGGCTCGGTCCCTGCTTATCCTTGTCCGCTCTAGTGCCGCAAGTACCTACTACGGAGTATGGCCCATGGGCCACAAACACGGTGGGAGAAAACGGTTGTACATATGTAACGAAGAGGGCAAACAACCAGAGCCACCAGTGACCACCATTGTTTACCCTTTCACCCCCCCTGGCCTGGGAGCGTGTGACAGGTGTGGCGCCAATCGCACAATCGCACTCTTGGCCACGATCACGGAAGCAGGCATTCATCTGTCCAGCACATAAGACAAGCATCCTGAGTCGCGCGCAGTTCGCCTCCGTCGGTCCCGTTGTCCTTGAATTGACGATTGCAGCTGTCAGGAAACGGGTACATACGGAGTATGTAAATCAACATATTCTGTACTCCGTACATGAATCAATGGTCAAATCGTTCACCATTGTCTTGTTGCTTTATCAGACGGCCCAATAGCGTTGGGTAGGGCAGATCGACTTCCAGGGCGGTCAGACGTGAGTGTGGAACAAAAATGAGCTTCGCGAAAGCTGAGCTGTCTTAGATTTCGCATGCGAGAATCGAATTCTATGTCCAACATTCAGAGCTGATCACTCTGGTTTGGGGCTTCGGGACGGGACGACTATCACCCTCATAAATTGTCGCAAAAAACAATTCTGTGTCTCTTATAACAAGACGTCTGTGTCTCTTACCAAGACCAACATGGGCATTCAACCCATGTTGCACGACCTGCGGGTTTGGCTGCCAATCTTTCGTAATAACTCGATGATGCTGGGGTTGTGAGGCGGTGCGATAATGATGTGCTGCTGTCCATGTTACATACCTGTAATCTGTCGGCCGACAATTCCTTACAGGGCCCGGAGGACGGAGTGCGACATTGATCGCATGCCGGGCTTTCCTATCTGACGTGCGTTTGCGTCGTCGGTTGACTTCTTCTCCGTCGCGGTTGTTTCTTTTTCCGTCTTGTTTTCTTTTCACACTATGAATGTACTCCGTATATAGTAGGAGATATTTCCCTGCTCGGTTCGTTGGCCATCGGGTTCGACTGGCGACCCTGCATGATAGTCAATTGGATTATGGGCGTTGTTAGTTTTCTCATCGTTCTCTTCTCCTTTTTGCCTGCCTTTGCATGAATTGGCTTTGTCTTTTCACCTTCGGACCATGTGTCGAGTTAGACACCTGTCGGCACCTGCATGAGGCTGTCAACTGTAGCGTCACTGGTCAGCCAGCTGTTGAGACAAACAGGATATGTATGTACACAGGTATTCGTCCTAGACACCCGCCGCACATGTGAACGGGTCACGAGGGGCACTGCGACCTTGCATCAGCGCTTTGGATGGATCGGGTCTAGTCGATCCGGGCAGCAGATAACCCTACGGGTTAGATGAAACCCTAATATGACACAGACAGAGGTGACAGAACCCACCTTTTGCAACTTTGTGTGGTCGTGACTTGTCAGCACGCATTGTAACTGCAATCGCAAGATTTGCAACTTTGCAAGGCTGTCATCGCAGGCCTATGATTACAATGCCTCATAATATGTTCCCCATTGCCCTGAGGATCGTCTCGCACTACGTTCATTGCATCTTGTTGTCAGGCGCGATCAATCATCTCAGCCGGACCCATGGTTCCATAATCACCGACCACCGAGCTGTCGAACAGGGTTTGGGTGTAGCTTCTTCCATTCATAAAATTTTTCGACTGCACTGGTAATTAGATGGCCGGAGCAGGAACGAGAATACCTACACAGTGAGTGGCTACGAATCCATCGTTGCGGCGGCTCCCCTCCCGCCTCCGCTCACTGGCTGTGGAACATACGTCATGAGTCTCCACGATGGTTTTTCTTGACAATGGACATTTCAAACATAAATCACCTCAAGATCGGGACCATGGCGTCATGAGCTTCTCGCTTGAGACTTTCCATGACCACATAAGCGCCTTTTGCGCACGAATCAGGAAACTCCTCTTGATGCTGATACGTATACATACTCTGAGAGATCAGAAAGTTCATAGCCACGATCTTGCTAACAAATTAGAAGGGAACTGGCTAGTAATCGTTCTCTGTAAGCTTTCTCAGCGAGCGGACAGTACACCGCCGTCGTGCATCATACGTTTGAGGTTTCCGGGAAATCGCGGCTGCATGTCATGGACTGTAGCTCCCCGATCAGGTGGCTTCACGCTACATCGCTAGCAAATCGCCTCACGATGTGATTTCTACACAACGCATGCCGCGTCAAGTAGCTCTGAATTTTCAATTGAGCACCGCCTTATTAGTGCAACATGGAATGTCGTTAGCCGAAGGTTCACACCGTTGATACATACACTCAAACACTATCAGGGTGGTGTTGATGTGGCGGAGTCTAGCGCCGGCCCGGCCATACTATCTTTCTTTCTTAATCCATTACCAGTAGTGAGTGCCGTTTGATGACGGGTCACGTTCTGGAGACATCTTGGTGAATGAGTCAGGCATGCGTTATCTGTCACGACTTGCTCCATTGAGTCGGCACATCCTCCGTGGGCCGTGGTCCCCGGCAAGTTATTCTGGGAAACCTGAGGATCTCAGGTGAAGCTCTTAGCTTCTATCTCAAGTTCATCCTTCCTCGGAGCTTACTACCTACATACCCAGAGCCCCGCCGAGGATTTGGCCCAATGATGAAAAGTTTCAGTTTAAAATCTGAAACATGGGCTCACAGCTTTTGGTGGCTGCCACGTGCTGATAAAATTTTGGTACATACTGCCTCGGGAAAACAACCACTAGCAAACAGACTTGGAACGATTCGGCAACGAGCATGGGGTGAAGATCTACCTGTGAGTGATGAGCCGGAGAGCCGGCTCTGGCGAGCGACAAAACACTGTGAACAGACACGTCTCACCTATATTCTACGCTACCAACGCCAGCTTCTTCGCAACACATGTACGTACATACCTCATCCTCAGATTTAGAACAACCTTGTTTTGTGTGGATTAACTCAAACTAGACCCAGAAACGCAATGACGAGCAAGGTGACAAATAGAGTCACAGACTTACAGTCTACAGAAGTGGTTGAGTGCCCGATACAGCCAATCGCATCGCCTGCTCAAGCACAGTGAGCCGAGGGAACCCCGCTCATCAGGGCCCATTCAAAGACTCACATGCCAATGTCAAGACCCCGTCACGTTGATCTACATACATATGTACATGTAATGCGAATGGTTCGTCCAATTCTTCTCCTCTACGCGAAGCCTGCTTTGACATGTCCTTCTCTTTTATGGGTAAAGGACGGTGCGCATCATCCCGCGTTACCACGGGGCTGGTTGATGCTAACGATTTTAGGTTTCATGCGACTCAAAGGCTTGGCTCAGATTTTCCCGTTCTGCGCGAAGACGCGAAGAGTACCTATTGGTCCCGAGGCTATGTAGCATTAACGCCAAAAATACCGGCAGCCTCACTTACACGAATTGACTGCGGAGTACTAGCTGCGTCTTGCAAGCACAAAGTCTGGACATGGCATGATGATCAGAGGGTTATATCTCGTGATCGTCTCACTGCCAGCGGTCTCAAGCGCCGAGCCAGAAAGATAAAGTCGCGCCACGGCAAGTCCCGAGATAGACATCGAGGGCTTGTCGAATCGTCAAGTGGGTTGGCATGTATTTGCCTCGGCGCCAGTGGCGACACAAGCGAGCGAAGAGATCACGAGGTTTCCAGGCTGCGAATGATGACAAGTCATTGCCAAAAAGAGGCGCTTTGCAGCCAAGCAAGCAACAGTCTGTTTATCCTGAAACTGATCATCTTGATGGCTAGTTCGCGATTTTCTTGCGTGCTCGAAGGCTGAGCTTCGTGACGAGTCGCAAGCTATGCTCGATAAAGCTATTCCCAATTCAATCTTGACGAGATGACGAATAGAGACGGAGCTGGCTATTGTGCGCACGGCACGAACTTCCGATGATAGGATTGCAATATCAGCGATCTGCCAGGGTATCCTATCGACCAACCTTGCTCAACAAGAATGTCGATGTTATCATGTTGTCCATCACCGCGATTGCATTGGAAGTGCCTTGGTCAACAGCTACAGGACAGCGCATGCGTTTGCGTCACACAACAACTTGTTTGCTACCTATCTGGCGACACCAGTTCATCTTCCTCGTCTACAAACGCATAATTAGAATATGGTCCCGCAATATCCAGGGTTGCACTCGGAATCCACATGGAAATCTCCCGTCAACGGTCACACTGTACGGAGTACACATAGGTACTCCGTATGCTCACGTTCTAGGGTTACATGTCAAAAACCAGAGACTCGGAATGGTGCAGTGCTGTTTGACAGCATTTTTAGCCACATCATATCGACAAACTGACGTGATTTTACTTCAAATCTTGCTGTGGCAGTCAGAGGCCTGTTTGTTTCAAGACCTGTTGGAGGTGAGGGATTCTTTGTATCAATGAGTTCCTCATTCGAACCTGATGTACGAGGTATCACTGGAGCAGCATACATAACATAGCGCGTGAACCCCAGTCTGTTGTGAAAACACAACCTGTTCCAAAGCAGCGAATCCACAGTTCCACAATCCCCGCGAGTCCGCCAGTTCACATGATGATGGCCGGAAGAAAGATGATTGCTTCTGTTTCGGTAGCATTGATCCCGCCATCGGGAATTTCTGGTGACAGTCTGGGTACATACTGGCAGCGGTGCTGCGAGTCATGTATCATTGTGCATCCGCACGACATTCGCAAGTAGGTTTTGGACAAGACGAGCTCAGACTCGTGTTTGATGGCTTTACCAGTAGCACCGATCCAGTCGATTGCCGAACACAGCTCTTCTCCTAACGTCATCCACGATGGTTGGTCCCTGACTCCCGACGAAATATCCTATGTGTAAACCCGTCGACTCGGAGCCTGCAGGAGTCTCCCATAAAGCCTGAAATCAAATACGAAGAGTTTCTTCGTTGAGCTCAGAGTTTCTTCGTTGAGCTCAGCAGAGGGTCATTCATGCCAGGTATGTGAGTCTTATCTCCTCCCTCCATAAAGTCTCCGTACGCCAAACACAGAGTACATACATACGTACTTACTCCGCATGTACATGATGTGAGTGTGGCTGCTGAGTCCTCAGTCCTCCCTTTGATAAGGAATCCTAGACTTGGGGGTGTAGATGTGCCTCAAACCCCCGTGTTATTGATTTTCTCCATTTCAGCCGCCATCACGGATAGTCATACCTCATTCCCATCGGGTTTTGGACTTCATTTTTGCCTGGCTTTTGGTCATTTATTGGTATTTTTTTTCGAGATTTTTTCTTCGGGCCTCCAAATACCTACCTGCTGGTAACCTTTACTTCCCGTTGACGCTATTGAAGTCTAGAACTTCAAGAAGCTGGAGCGCCATTCTCGAACGAGATTCGGTATCGCCGGATAATTGCATATGGTGGCTGAGTGGCTAAAAGTGCGCCATTCTTTACCGGCCCCATTTTCCACGGCCATGACGTTTTCGCGTTTGATTTGGCCTCTTGGGGTCCCCGTCGGCGCGTTATTGGAACTAATTACATAGGTAAGGCCGACGGTGCCGAGAATCGAAGTTGCTTGTTTCACTTGTTGCATACGTACATACAGAGTATGTACATATGTACCTGCATACGGAGTGGGCTTTGAGGGGTTCCCGAGCCTTTTTTGCCCAAAATAAGATGTCTAAATCTAAAGACTTGATCGAGCCCGATCGAGTCAATTGTGTGTGAAGCATTTTGCGTTTGTAACTGCAAAAGCCACAAGTTCTTCGGAAGGAGGCGACACTCAAAGCCACTAATTACTTGCTCAATCTTGGAGTTGGTGTTGAACAGATCACGGTTTCCCACCTCGGGTCCTCGGGATGATGTTTGGCAAGGGGCTGCTCATTGTTGCATAGCAGCATCGCAGCATCGTTGACTGCATCTCACAGTACACATGTTGGCACGACGCCGGTCAGCTTTTTGAACAACGATGGGCCAACGCATGGAAATAACGTTCTCAGGTTCCTCGACATATTATGTGAGAAGGAATGCCATGGCACTCTCTCATCACACATTACACGAATAAAGTAAGACATCTGCAGGCGATGAGTCTCTTTACTACAACTGGTTCTCGTTTCTCTCTTTCTCTTTTCTGTTCAACATCACGGTCACGAAGCAGAGGTTTCTGGCTGTTACTGGTACTCACACGCCACGCCAATATCAACATCCTAGACGTCGAGCGCCAAACAGTTCCACCACGTCAGGTGTGCTGAGGCAACTGAGTGAAGACAGCACTTCGTTTGCCATCAGAACTTTACCGAAATCGTTTTGTATCTGTGACTTTGTCTATACATATCAGAAGACTTGACACAGCAGGCTTCCTGTCATCTGACGAATATGATAGGTCGACTGTGGTGACCCTCGGGTTGCTTCCCCCGGAATATTATTACCTGTCACGTCGCAAGACATGCATGATACAATGGTATCACAATAGTTCTCACCGATTTCTGACTGTTCTGCCGTCATCTCGTACATGGGCAAGGATTCTGAAGTCTCAAGTTGTGGCCAAGGTCTTCGGGTGCTTGCCGATTTTGTCTCTGCCAGTGGCCACACCTCCACCATCTGCATGGGACATTTCATGCCCATTTGCAAAGAATTTGTGAGTATGCACTTGACTGCCTCACCATGTGGTCGCACGTAACTGTCTGCATCTTACGTCTGTCCATATCATGAGACTAACCATGTACATAGTAACGCCTGCACGCCCGCACTCCATGCTCCTCCCTGGCACAGCTATACGCTGAGAATATCATATGGTAGCACTCATAAGTCTGTACCACACGCCCTCACTGAATCAGCTCGACGTGTAGTCTTGAGGATCCTGGGGCGGTGCGGTGCATCAGATGAGTTCCTGGAGCGGACTTGCTTCCGATGTTCCTCCACCAAGACATGTCGTGCGATCAATCAGTGTGACTACTAGACCTGTGTCGCCAGTGCCCGAATCAATCGTGGTAAGACGCGCTGAGAACGCCAGCATGCGAAGGTCACATCAGCCAAACTTGGCTCCAGGTGGCTGGCTCATCGGCTCGTCAACCAACAGACTCGTATTATGCAATGGCTTGTTGATCAAACTGGACGGGCTGCTGAGCCGGTGCTTAAACACTGCCCCAATGTTGGTGGATGAGCGGACTCGCCCGGGACGACGGGACCTCAATCCGCAATGCAAAGTGTTCGGCAGTCCAGTCATGGACCCCTACACACTTCCATGCCGGGTTTTGGCTGCTTTCGGAATACGGTTGTCATGGTACACGTTTGTACCTGGATATGCAGCTTCGACATTCGGATTGTTATGGGTAGGATAGGAGCCGTGCGTCCCAGTTACATTGGAGTGGAAGCAGACAGGCAAATGGACGATGATGGCTTTTTCCGTGGAACCTTCACCCTCGCCATCCAGTGAGCCACAAGATAACCATCAAAAGAAACACCGTAAGCTGATTCATAACCAGCTCGGAATACTGCAAGCGTACTGAGCTGGCGATCCATTCCCTCAAACCCTACCCAGACTGTCCATCTCATTGGAGTGCTGCATCAAGTTTTGTATCTGAAGATTTCATGCGGATGGATGTCACATTTCATGGTGTCCGTTTGTGTTGGAGTGGCTGGTTCATTCGAAAACAACCCGATCGAAAGGCTGCGTCTGAACTCCAGTGTTTTTTGGAAATGATGCCCGAATTTTGCAGCAGCACTGATCCTCTGCGGATCGTATTCCTTCACGGCGCTGAGCGGCAGTAAGGCTGTAAGTTTTGGTGCTGTTGTGGTCGCGTTGGCTGCGTCGACTCCATCAGTGTCGTTCGCCACGCCGAATGGAGGGACCCGAGGCTGACCTGCATGCCGGATACTGCTGGACCTTGGTGGAAACACCAATATGAGGCAAGGATCTATAAAAAAGAACGCGCAGGTGTTCTCGCCTCGAAACGGCAAGTCAATGGTGGTTTGCCCTTGCACGCACCGCCCCGGGTACGTCTCGAGAGTCGAGGCCCAGAGGTGTTGGCCAACAACAACCGACGCTGCAGAAAATAAACTGAGTAGTCGGACGATTCTCACGCCATGCTCGTCGAAAACTTGGAGTTCGTGTCGCCGGATCAGGTCGGCTACCAGCACGCGCGAAGCGGAAGAAGTTCCGAGTCGTTTCATCTACTTCTCTCCCCATGCCAGCCTGCCCATGACACCACCATTGGCAGGTTTTGGGGTCCTCATCCGGGCACCATTATTGCCTCGGTCGAGCCATGGGGGCTTGCAGAAAAACGACGAGGCTGCGTGGGCGAGGCGGTTCGAGAAAGAAAAAGTAAAGCGCAATGGCAGGCAGAGATGCGAGTGTCGAGTTGCGCGTCTCCTCCGTTGGATTGTACTCGGCGCAACTTCGCCATTTTGCTGCCGTCTTCTCTCCACTATGGCCCTCCATCTGGCAAATCTTGGCAGCCATTCAATCAACGGCGACCACGCCACCTTTTGTCGCGACGAGCAGCGAGAATTGGAAAAATAAAATCTGAAAAAGAAAAAGAAACGGACAAACAGAGGAACAGAAAAAGCAACATCAAATGCAAGAGCCAAGCCTTGCCCGTTAGGCGGCATAAGCCCATTTTTGACCACCTACAAGCAAGCTAATGAGATGTATTCCGACTAGGATCTTCTACCCACCAGCCTCCAGGGAATCTCCGTTCCGATAAAATTCTGAGAACTACGGAGTATACGCTCGAAATAGCAATCAACAGGCGGCACAAAAAGACTCCATATCGATAGCAAGATCTTTGCTGCAACGACTGCTCGGAAGTAGAAGCTAGGCCTGCGACGATACATGCGAATAGCACCACCAGCGCCTCCGGCCCCATCACCATGCAGCGACACTTGTCGCATTGCGCAGAGAGCGTCTGACATGATACCTTTGAGTCTTGCGTATCTCTAAGACCGTATCAAGAACAAGATAAGTGACGACGTAGCAATTGCCTCATGCGCCTCCTCGCTGGGAGACGCGAGAGAAGAGCGTGTTCGCCTGAGAGATACGCCAGCGTCGTAGGTTTGATACACGTCCCTAATTTGTCGCATTCTCGGCTCTCGTCTTGCATGGCATGATCCCAACTTGACCTCGTTTTTTACGTCGGTTGTGCTGTTTCATTTTTCGGGAATAGTAAAAAGAAACCCCTTATCTGTTAACTCACTTCCAGTATCAAGCCTCTACCTACCTATACACTACAGGTCCGAGTCTTCCGCACGATGCAATTACGCCCCCCTGGCTGCATTATCATACCTAGATTCATAGCATCCAAACTGTCACTCCCCCCCAATTCACCTTACGGGGGTATTCGTTCTTACAATTGCATTCAGCCTGCCAGGACGTATGTAGTGTAGTGGCATGTCGTGCTATCGCAGCCATCGAGCCACCGCTTGGCACTTCCAACTTGACCTCGGTGCACGGAGTGAGAACTTCAGTCTCCACCCTCATAATCTTCCCGTAAAGTTCAGGACGAAACAGTAAGGTAGTATCACGATGCGATGCCGCAGACAAAGCTCAGTAGCTGGCTACCTATACCGCGTCCCAACATGACGCCTGATCTACTTCGTAGAACCGTGTTCCGTGGACCGTAACTACCTAGTCTCTTCTCGTCATCGTCATTGAATCAGATCCGTGAGGCGGCCCCGTCTACGTAGTTGAGCAGCAATGCCATCTAACCTAGTATCTCTTCTCCCTCTCTCATAATCACTTATACTCGGTTGTTGGTCTTCTTTCACACAGCTGAATGAAGCTTGCTGCCAAGCCACCTAGCACCTCCTCATGAGCAATGTATTCCGTCAACATCTATCCTTTTACCTTCTACCTAGTCAATTATTATCTGTCAATCTGTCTACATATTCATGTCCTGCGCATGTTTCGTAGTCGTATTCTTGATCTTGAAAGTTAGCAATGCCTAGGGTAGCTTGCCATCTTGGGAGCTGCGTTTCCTAACACATCACCATTTGAAGAATGGCTTGTAAGTAAGTAATAAGGGGCGATTCCATCCGCCGCCTGCTCAAGTATTAAAAGCCCGAGTCAAGGATGAGGACAAGTTGTATGAAGTGACATAACATTTCAGTGTAGCCAATGTGGCAGTGCCACTGCCCGCCCAATTTTTTTTTTCACTAAATCTTCCCCCCTTTCCTACCCGAGGCCCCACACAACGACGCCAACCCGTCAACGACATCACCCGCCTTAAAATAATAAATCATCACCAAAGACGCGTACGGTGCAGTTGGATTCACTTTGTCATCAAGTCTTAACCAACTCGCGTTTTATTTGCAGAAATGAGTGCTCTACAGCCTGACGATGATACCCTGCGAAAATGGATCGATCCCGATACTGGGAAGCTCAAATTCACGCGCTTCCACGAGCATAATCTTGAAGAACGAACTGTCGCTGGCGCTGACCTTTTTCGAATCCGACACTACAAGACGATGACCGAAGCGTCTAAGGCGCTACGGGTACCATACAAACGCCTGAGATCACGAGTTCAAGGCCATCAACCTGTAAAAGCGAACGGCGGTCGTAACAAGGCTTTATTACCAGAAGAAGAAGCCGAGGTCTTGATGTGGGCACATCAGCGGATAACTCAGGGTCACCAAATTAAGGGCCCGGCTCTCGTGCAGCATGCCAACGCGATCTTCGCTGCTCGAGGAGATTGCCAACCTGATAAACAAGCTTCAAAAATATGGGCACGGCGATTTATGAAGCGGAACGCTCACATCTTCAAGCGCACTGCGACGCATTCTCGCGATGCTAAACGAAAGGAGGCAGATAGCGCAACTATTGACTCTTTGTGAATCCGCAGAATCCTCCCTCCACGACCGAGACTGTAAGAAACGACGGGGGAACGCGTCAACGCCTCCTGTCAGCCTTCACATCATACAAGACTACGACAATGTCGTAGAGACCCGAGTAGAGAGTTCTGTTCTCTCAAAAGTGCCGCTCTGGTTCACGCCGAGCGTTATCCGCACCTTCTCGAAAGCACGAAAGGCCGGCCACTCGCTGGCCTCGAACGGCATCACAGCGACCCGGGAGATGAGGCTCATAAAGGAGGAAGCTCTCGCGAGAACCAACCGTCACGCTCAGACCGCAGTCATTGGTAAACTCGTCCCACTTTCTACGAGAGATGCTCTATGAGAGATGCTAGGTTACGCGTAGCGAAAGACCAATACAGCCGCCGTGCCGCTCAGAAAGGGAAAAAAGAAACGCATCTCCAAGCGTAAAACATATCAAGAGATGGCCTTCCTTCGCCGCTGGGTTGCTAAAGTCATGCTCAAAGTGCGTTCAAGCCTTAGGGTTACCAAGCAAGTCAAGGCATAAGGTTGGATAAGAAAAACCGCCACGCCTACCTCGATCACACTTCCTGCATCTCACAACACTATGATGTGCTCCGCGAGATGTGTGCAGCGAAAAAAGGCCGCCACCGAAGACGCTGCAGCCCTCAACTCTGCATCCCTCTCCGACTTCGCAGTCCTCGAAGACGGTGCAGTTACCCGCCGCCATCGAACTTGTCGTCAGCGACCTCCAAAATGAGCCGCCTCACGCCAATTACATACTGCAGTTTCAGGCCGATGAATAGAGCTTATGTATGAGACCGAGGCCCCGAGACACTGACGAATTTGTTATACCAAAGGGCGAAGGAGACGGCCTCATTTACACTGGTCACGACGAAGGCATCGATTTGAGCCGCCTTGCCTGGGACGACGATCCCGATGACTGTAGCAGAATATATCAGTCGGATATATCGCTTTTGAGTAAGCTATTCAGCAATCCATCAAAAAGTGACTACGCTGACCATACAATTTAAGCAGGGATTCAAGTTCCTAGATTTTCCCATTGCTGCCCCCCCCGTCCAAGGATACGAGACGGGAGGGTAGACTAAACTAGATCCTCCTAGTACATGAGGTTCTTTCTTTACTTCTATCATCACTTCCTTGACTCATAGTTGCTGTTCGAGACGCTCGAATAGATCACTGGGTAACGATTACTTGTGTCTTTGGAACTCATCTCGCGCAAACAGATCAATCATGGCTGGGCTTGGTTTGCCCGTAATTGGGGTCAAGAAAATGGCATCTGGCATCTTCTTCTCCCCACCTTGCATACTGTCACATAAGGACCAGTGCCGGTGGTTCTGGGCAATTTTCCCGTTGACTTTGCACACCACGCATTGTTCGCTCCAGTCGTTGGTCAGTTGCCGCATATGAGTCAGATCGAGATTGGGAGGGTGAAGCATGAAGCGTGGTTTTTTTTGTTATACGATAGCTGCTGTCGCTGAAGAATATGGGAAGTGAGTTCGCCGAGAGTGAGATTGACGACGGCAACCAGCAGATTTTTCAGCGGCAGCAGCTGTCGTGCAGCAGAACCACGCTTCATGCTTCACCTTCTCAATCTCGACCTGACTCATATGCGGCAACTGACAAACGACTGGAGCGAACATGCGTAGTGTGCAAAGTCAACGGGAAAATTGCTCAGGACCACCGGCACCGGCACTGGTCCTCGCATATGCCGTCATGCTACTATACAGCAAAAACGCTCTATACATACAACCAGTACTCCGTAGTTACAAAACTATTAAAAGATGTTAAAAACAAGCCGTGATGTCATATCGCATGCAACCAAGTCCACACAAATTAACTGAATAGAATCCTTATTAACCCCTCTTTCCCTTTCCCTCTCCTCTATGAAGGCTTCTTCTCCGCATGGTCACCTTCCGTCTTGGAATTTGACTTTGATTTCGACTTTGAAGAACCCTTCTTCCATTGCTTCACTCGGAACAGGTAGTACAGGAGAACAGCGAAGCCGATGTTGATCAGGATGTACGCCCACATGATTCCAAAATTGCGGAAGCGATCACCCCAGAAAATGTTGGACTGGGACAGAATTTGGTCCGCGTTCTGGACGCTGCAGTAATGGCACTGCGAGGTGGCTTCTGGGTTCTGAAGCAAGCCTGGCGCCTTGCTGAGTAGGGGCTTCAGATACTCGCCGCATGTTGTGTTCTGGGGCGGGTCGAAAACATTTAATTCTATATCGGAGCATTCAATACCCCGTTCGTGAAGCTCGGTTCCCACAATGCCGCCGATCCAATACGTGAACGGACTGACACGATACATGAAGACCCTGAAAAAGAGTTAGTCTCATGAGTTGCTAACGTCATAGGGAGGTCCCGAATGGGAAAAGAGGGAGAGACATACCAGAAACCAGGAAGAGCCTGTGCAGTCTGCAAAACACCACTAAAGACGATGCTCAGGATAGCAAGCACGTTGACTACGCTGCCAGCAGTGTGCGCATCCGGCATGGCAGCCTGGCACATGATGGCAAACGAAGAGGCATAGATGAACAGCTGAATGACGAAAACTAACACGAGTCCCTGTCGGTCAGAACTCTGGATGCCAATGACAGGATAATACGAGGCAGCCCAGATCAAGATAGCAGTAAATGCCTGGTAGGGGATTTCCACGACAATATTGGCAATCATGAACACCTGCCACGAGTATGCCTTGCTTGGGCGTTCTCGCACTTCGTAGAGCGATCGCTGGGTCACGAACATGGGTTGCATCTAGTAAGAAAAGTTAGTCATTTGCACTGCTCATGGGTAACAGGAGCTAAACGCAAGTCTGAGAGAATAAGACCAAAAGAGGGGATGCGCCGAACGTACCTGTTGAACAACCGACGAGAAGATTGTGGTAAGCATAAAGGTATTGAAAATGACAGCCTGTGTGCCCGCCTTCGTCGATTTGGCATCGAAAAAGGTGAACCCGATGAACAGACCAGCAAAAATGCCCAAAGCCAGCTTGGCGAAAATGTAGGCCGGCATTCTCCAGTACTGCTGGAAGATGCGGTGCGTAACGATCTGCATTTGCGACATCATAGGCATGGCATATGTAGTATGACTCTGGGATGAAGAGCCATCCTCGGCCGGCGCCTCATGCTGCTTCTCAGCATGAATGGCATCCATTTCCTTCATCACGTCCGCTCGTTCAGGACTATCCTTCCAGATTTCGTGCCAGTCCTCGTTCTTGTCGTTCTGGCCACGATTGACAATCTCGAGCATGTACTCGGCAGGGTTTTCTTCGTCGTCGCACTTCCGCGCACCGTTGCGCTCAAAATAGTCCAGTAGGGTGTGCGAGTTGCGGCCAATGTTGCCGAAATAGACTGTCCTGCCACCTTTGGCCAGGAATAGCAGGCGATCAAACTCTTGGAAGAGAATAGCGCTGGGCTGATGAATGGTGCACAGAATAGCCTGACCGGAATCGGCCAGCTTTCGGAGAAAGGCACAGATGGCCCAGGAGCTTTGCGAGTCGAGGCCAGAGGTAGGTTCGTCGAGGAAGAGCAGGAGCTTTGGCTTGGCCGCCAACTCGACTCCAATGGTGAGGAGCTTGCGCTGTTCGACGTTCAGACCCTGTCCGGGAACACCAACCACCGCATTGGCAAAGTCCTCCATCTTAAGCATGCTGATGACCTCTTCGACGAATGCATACTTTTCCTCCTTGCTGACAGACTTTGGCTGACGGAGCATGGCGCTGAATCGCAGACTTTCACGCACAGTGGCCGTTTCCAAATGCAAGTCCTGCTGCTGCACATAACCAGTGTTGCGCTGGAAGCTGGCATCGAGAGGCTTGCCGTTGACGAGCATATCGCCAGTGATGACGCCCATCGTTGTTCTCTGAGCCAGTGCATCTAAAAGTGTTGTCTTTCCAGCACCCGATACCCCCATAAGAGCCGTTAATGTGCCCGGCTTGACCCAGCCAGAAACGTGGTCCAATAGTCGTCTTGGCTGGCCCTTGATCTCGATATCATACACCACGTCACGCCAGGTGAAAATATCCTTTTGAGGTGCGAGTGCCTTTACTTTCTCTCCTCCACTGGCAGTGGTGCTCTCATCAGAAGTAGTCTTTGCAGCAGCATCTGGTGCCTCGTCGCTCTGGACTGCGTGAGATTCACCCTTTAGCAGATAAGCGGGGACATGTCCTCGACGGAAGACGAGAGCTTCGGCAACACTCGACGTAGCCGAGTTCAATTCGACAGTGACAAAGTAGGTGATCAGGAAGAAGACCAAAAAACCTATCAGAATACCAAAATTTCTCCACACGTGCGAGTAGTAGTACTCGTAGTTTGTGGCGATAAAGGCATCTCCGCTCACCGTGTACTGACCAGGGATTGCACCGGCCACGTCACACACCCAGGAATCACCAATGTTGGGAGAGTACGGGGGGACGATACTGGAACAGGTGAAGTTTCGGTTGTGGAATTCGTTGGCGACCAAAATCTCAAACGCGTAGAACACCGGGTTGATCCACCTGATCCAGCTGAACCAGGGATGCATCTCGGGCACGGGGATTGCAAATCCGGTGTAAATGACCAATGCGAGGACCAGCACACCAGATATTGACATTGCTTGCGAGACAGTCTTTGTCGCAGCAGCCATGGTGCGGAAGACGGCAGACATGACCATTGTGGCAATGTAGGTGATGAGGAAATACAAGAAGAATGGACCGGGTTCGCGCCGCAGCTCCGAAAGAAAGTACAGCACGATGTTGAATCCGACGGCAGTCACAAACTTGACGGGGACATCGGCCATGATTCCTGCTGCTGCTTCTGCCGAAGGGTGGTAAAATGCATACGACGCGTGCTTTTCGACAATGGGCCGCTGGTCGTACAAGCCTGTGATCTCGGAAAGGGAAGTTAGGGCGTTCATGAGAACGGCCATGAAGAGAACCGAACCGCGACCGTAAAAACTGACTGTCGCTTCAGGTGAGCCGAAGAAGATGGAACCAATGATGAGAGCCATGACAACGTTGGAGATGGCCTGTGTAGCAGTCGCTGTGATATCATTCCATATCCGCTGATACGCGCGCCTAGTGCAAAGCTTGACTTGCATCCAGTAGTTGATAAAGAATGGGGACTTTGGGCGGACATTATTGGCCTGTCGGACGTTTTTGTTTTGGCGAAACTGGGTAAGACTCTCTCCCTGTCGAGGGCCAGAGAACTCTTTGTCGTGGGCGTCTATGCTTTGGAGAAGAGCCTTGTACTCGGGAGATTCTCGCCATAGCCGTTCAAAGTCCTCGGGCGTGCGGGGAACTTTGTTCTCGAAACCCTCCCTGGCACGTCGCTCTTGAGGGTTCGTGACTGAGGTGAGAAAATCTCCGGTTGTCTGACGCGGAGGGCAGAACCAGCCTTGCTCCTCGAAATAGCGCTTGGCCTGGTTGGCAGGGCCAAAGTAAATTTGACGGCCTTCGTACAACACGGTGGCTTTATCAAACAGGTCATATATCGACTGACTAGCTTGATAGATCGCCACCGCGTTAGCTCGCGAGCATAGATCGGATGCCAAACGCAGCGAGGTGACGAATTTCAGCGCAGTAGCAGAGTCGAGACCACGGGTACTTTTTTGCGCAACAAATTAGCCAGACGAAACAAAACGGGGAACATCGAACATTTCGTATGACGACGAATATTCGGGATGAAAAGTGAACACATTCTGGACTAACCTGTTGTCCCAAGCCGTCAACGGGGCGCCTGCCACAACCATCTCCGCAATGCTAACACGCTTGCGCTCTCCACCAGAGACGCCACGAATGAAGTCATTTCCGACCTTGGTGTTGTAAGTATGGCTCAGGCCGAAGACGGCCATGACGACCTTTGCGATGTATTGGCAGTACTCAACGCGAGACATGCCCTGAATACGGCGTTGCGGCGTGCGAACTGATGCTGCAAATTCGAGTGTTTGGCCGACAGTGAGATGGGGGAAATGTTTATCCACCTGAATGGTAAAGACAAAAAGTTAGTCAAATCGTATCAGGTCATGTACAAACAGGTACAGAAATTGTCGGCAGATTCTGGATGGCACTCACCTCCTGATTGTAAACCATCTCGCCTTTGAACTCCTTCATCATGTTTTTCTGAGAAATACCATTGTAGTGGATGTTGGACTGCTCTCCGAGCTCAAGGCCTTGCAGTTCTCCGCACATCGTCTTGAGAAGCGTACTGCATCCAGATCCTGGCCGGCCGAGCACAATGAGGAGCTCACCCGGGTTCAAGAATCCGTCAAAGCTGTGAAGAATCTGTCTGCGCAGATTCTTGTTGAAGCTGAAGAACTCGCCGAGCTTCAGTGGAGCGGCCACCGCAGACCCGACGGTATCTTGAAGTTGCAGAGCACTCCCCGAGCCGAAGACATCGAGATTCCGGTAAGAGACACCCATGGAATTTTCTTCCAGCCCTCCTGCCATCATCTGGTCCATGAATCTGCGGACCCATTTCTCGAGGTCAAAGTCCTTGTTCTCGGGGTTGAAGGCCGGGTCATTTTCATCACTGCTTCCTAACTGCCCGCCGGGTGAGGGCTGGGCGGCCGGGTTGGAGCCGCGGCGCGAGAGAGCCGTGGCGATTCGGACCAGCTCTGATCGATCTACGTCTTCTATCATGGCGTGTGTCCCACGACGTGTGTTGGGCTCATCGTAGGAGTCTGAGCTTGTGCTTTCAGGGGCAGGCACCTCGATGGAATCTCTGCTGTGCTGGGGATAGAGCGCATCCGAGGTAGTCTTTTGTTGGCCATCGGTTGGTGTTTGCTGGACGGGTAGCTCAGGAGCTGTCCGGCCACGAAATCCGAGAACCATGATGTGTAGATGCCTGTATGACAGGCTGTTGGCGTCTCAGTGAACAGTGGTACGTGGGGAGATAACAACCAGACAGAACATGAAGCATTCCAAACAAAGCCGGCAACCTCCTGGGCAGAGAGAGCACCTCTTCACTAAATATATTTCATCTTCTCCGAAGAATTTTAGCTTTAGCGGTAAGGAATCCTACCCGAGCCACCGTCCCAAGGAGCACAGGCGGCCCATTCGGCATGCCGTGAAGACGGCGGTTGCGATCCCCGGGTCCCCGTCGCGCCAGGACGCCATCGCTGGTACGTGTGTAGACGAAGCGGAACGGAACTCGATGTTGTGGAATCCGACTTGCAAGCAGTGGGGCGCTCGTGTCGCTCCGCTCTTCCGGCCCTGGATTCTCTCGCCATCCTGGGCATTGTTTGATGGTCTGGATGTCCGGCGCTCAGTTGAAGCATTGTGAAGAGTTTCTGCGGCGGGATCAGTCGTTGGTACAATTAGCCGGGAGCGGCGCTGCGCCTCGAGTGGGGCGCTGAGGGGCCCAAGCTTAGTCATTGGCCGGCGACCGGGGACTTGAGGGCCGATTCCCGTCATTCTTCTACCTATCAATGGGTTCAATGACAATCCCATTAATAATAAACGCTGCCGCTTCGTGATTCATCACTTGTAAGTTGTCACACCGAGATCAAGACTCAGATGAGTCAGATCATTGCTAGAGCCTACTCCGTAGATCACAGGCTATGTACCTATGTATGTACATACTCCCTACAGCCCAAGCCAAGCCAAGGGGCTAAGACTAAGAGTCGACAAGCTTCTGCCGGGCCTGCCGTCGAAATGTAATCTCCGGCAAAGCCACTCCGGCACATCACCTCGGGCACCTCAAGGCTCAATCGCGTCCGCATCTCGGTTTCCTGAGAGTTCCGAACGCCCGCAATAGCCCGTCTTTCCCCTGGCATTGACAATTGCTGCCCTGACCTCACTGACACCGTGGCACGCAGTTGCCAGTCGCAGACTCGCGAGTCGCAGCTTCGTTTCGAGAATCGAAACGCGTTGTTCCTGCCCCGGTAGATTGTCGGAGAACCCAACCGAAGCGACTGACGCGGCGGCTCGGACGAGTCGGACCTCGGCTCGTGGCCCTGGTCCTATTTAGGTACATACATATATGTACATAGGTACATATGTACCTACGTCCGCATATTTCGCTACACGAGAAACCTCTCCAATCAGGCAGGTACGGGCCATACGACTGCATCACTCCTGAGTCCTCCTTCAGGCTTCTATCGTGTTGTCCAGTTGCCAACATCGTGTTCGAACTGGCATATCAAAATTGCATACTAACACCCCGGGCTTTCTCTCCATGATACATAGGTACCTAGGTATGTATGTATGTACCTATTCTCAACGGTAGATGACGTCGGTGCCTCTCCAGTGGTATCTGCACCGCTTTGACTTCTTGTCGACGCCACACATAGGTAGATGTAGATATGTACGTAGCCTCGTAGGTATGTACCTAGGTATATACGGTATGAGTTCAGACTCAGCAGAGTTACCGTATATAATCTCAGAAATAAGGCCACGACTGGGACGCCCAACTCTGACGAATCAATGTGTGTGCTATGACCACGCTAAAATAGGATGGCCCACTATTCGCGTGTATCTTTTCCCTTGCAATCCTCAATTGAAGCTCCGTTGCTGAAGCGCTCCTTGAGCTATGTTTTCCAGAAAAAAAGCAGAAAAAAGGAAAAAAAAGAAGTCGGAATTAAGAAGAAGTAATAAATTAGGTTGCTTAGGTTACAGGTTGCGTAGGTTGTCAGGTTGCCTACCTGTTTCTTGAGCATTGGAATGGTGGTGTGGTCTGTTCTGAATGTATCTTTTATATGGGCAGACGGCCTCAAGCGGAAAGGTGGCAAGCGGGCTGCCTTCTACTCAACATATCAACAGCGAGCATTACAAACTAGCGTTCCCAGTCGTGGCCTTATTTCTGAGATTATACGGTAATAATAAGTCCATGCACGAAGAAGCAGTCCTTATTAGGTATGTACATAGTTGTCCGTGGACCGTGGCTGCAAGCTTTTGAGCTCCCGACTGCCGTCGCACGGTCGCACCGGGCGGACGGAAGGAAGAGACGGGCACAGTGCACACACAGTGCTAAATGTACTGTTCCAGTAGTGTGAACCTATCCGCCCACTCGTACATCCACCTATCCCGCAGTAGCAGATACCCTACCTATGTACTCGCTTGACCACAATCGCATCACCAGACCTTCCATAGTACTCCTCTGAATCTGCCTCACTATTCATGCCAACCGAGGCATCATGTAGTTTTGCCTTCCAACATGCCAGCCTCTTGTCTCCGAGACTACCTATCACTTACTTATATCGGACCGCTCCGCGCGGGTGGCAAGATCCGCACCCCGCATTCTTCTCTCACCTCGTGAACGAGAGGAGAACTCATTAACCTTCTCGCATTATACACAGCATGACCGTCGCATTGAGAGCGGCCAGTCCGACAATTCCTCTCGCAGACGGGCCAGCAGAGACTTTGTCGCTGTCCCAGCGGGCAACCCCTCGCATTCTACCCGAGCCCATCACGCTCGACAACCCTACAACTTCAACCGCCGCCTACACGAGAATGCCTCTAGATAAGAGCAGCGAGTCCGGGAGTAGCGCGGGCGGTGGCATCACATTCGCGGCTCAGGACAAATTGCCCAAGCTCCCTATCCCCCATCTCGCCAGCACCTGTGACAAATACTTGGAGGCCCTGAAACCTCTGCAGAGTCCTAGAGAACGAGCTGAAACAGAGCACGCCGTGAAAGATTTTCTCTCTACAGATGGTCCCGATTTGCAAGAGAAGCTGAAGAAGTATGCTCGTGGAAAGACGAGTTATATTGAGCAGTTCTGTCAGTAACCATGCATGCGTCGTCTTTCTAAAATCTCTATCCGCTTGCTTGCCAGTACCTCTGTCATGAAGTATCCGACCCTAACACATTCTTCTGGGGTGAGGGGCTCCTTGTTCCATTTTGAGATCTCAGGGTACGACTCTTACTTGAACTTTGATAATCCCGTCGTCCTCAACTTGAACCCCTTTTTCCTCCTTGAAGACGACCCTACACCTGCTCGCAACAATCAGGTGACCCGGGCAGCGTCGCTCGTCGTCTCTGCTCTCGAGTTCATTCGTGCCGTGCGCAAGGAAGAGCTTCCCCCCGATACAGTCAAGGGCCAGCCATTATGTATGTATCAATTTTCTCGCTTGTTCGGAACAGCCCGAGTGCCTACCGAACATGGCTGCCAGATTGTACAGGACCCCGAGGCCAAGCACATTGTGGTAATATGCCACGGCCAGATCTACTGGTTCGATGTTCTCGACCAAGACTCAGATGTCATCATGACCGAAAAAGACATCGCTGTCAATTTGCGAACCATCACCGAAGACGCCGCGCAGACGCCCATTCAGGACGCCGCCAAGGGAGCCCTCGGCGTGCTCAGCACGGAGAACCGTAAGACTTGGTCAGGCCTGCGAGATATCCTCACCAGAGACGCCGAGTCCAATAATGCCGACTGCCTCAACATCGTGGATTCAGCGCTCTTTGCGCTTTGTCTCGACTATACGGAGCCTCAGGACGTTGCTGCGCTGTGCCAGAACATGCTGTGTGGGACAAGCGAGGTCAAGAATGGCGTTCAGATCGGAACATGCACAAATCGGTGGTACGACAAGATGCAGATTATTGTCTGCAAGAACGGAAGCGCGGGCATCAACTTTGAGCACACTGGTGTTGATGGCCACACCGTCCTTCGATTCGCCAGCGACGTCTACACGGACACGATTTTGCGATTCGCGCGCACCATCAACGGCCAGGCTCCCACGCTGTGGACGTCGACGAGCCCTGATCCCTCCAAACGAGACCCCGAGAGCTTCGGTGATGTCAACACGACGCCGCGAAAACTGGAATGGGATATGGTCCCCGAATTGAGCATCGCCGTCCGTTTCGCCGAAACACGACTAGCCGACTTGATCGAACAACACGAATTCCAGTGTCTCGATTTCAGCGCCTACGGCAAAAACTTCATCACCTCCATGGGCTTCTCACCGGACGCTTTTGTTCAGATGGCTTTTCAAGCGGCCTACTATGGCCTGTATGGCCGGGTCGAGTGCACCTACGAGCCGGCCATGACCAAGTTCTATCTCCACGGCCGTACAGAAGCTGTGCGCACCGTGTCCAAAGATTCGGTCGATTTTGTGCAGACATTTTGGGCCGACACATCCGTCGAGCACAAGATCGAGGCCCTCAGGCGCGCCTGCCAGAAGCACACGGCTCGCACCAAAGAGTGCCTTAAAGCAGAAGGATGTGATCGTCACTTGTACGCTCTTCTATGCGTGTGGCAGAAGCATGTCGACGACGAAGTCGACGGTGGCCTAAGAAGTAGTGTCGGCACCGGAAGCTCTGACTGCTCACCAGGGTGCAGTCCTGGCAAAAAGGCGTCAGACGCCTCGTCGGAGCCTCCTGTCCAAGTGAGCAAGCTCGACGGGGAGTGTAGCGAGCGTAGCAGCCCATCCTCCTCGTCACGCGATACGCACTCGCATCCTCGCCCTCGTCCTCTCCCTTTCATCTTTGCCGATGGCGGATGGGACAAGCTCAACACAACTGTCTTGTCCACGTCCAACTGCGGAAATCCCTCCCTTCGACAATTCGGCTTCGGGCCCACTTCTGGAGACGGCTTCGGCATTGGGTACATCATCAAAAATGACTCCATCTCCATCTGCGTCTCCAGCAAACATCGCCAAACGAAGCGCTTCGTCGACACCCTGGAAAGCTACCTCCTCGAAATCCGACGCATCTTGAGAATCACTACCCGAAAGCCGGCCTTATCGAGCAGCAAGGGTACCCGCGCCCGCGAGGCCGAGTCATCCCACCCTAGGCCCATGAACAGACTCAAGTCACGCGGTCGGCTCATCACCACGGAAGGCGTTGCAGCAGCCAAGGAGACAGCTAGCCCGGTTGAGGAGAGTGCCCTCGCAAGCGATGACGATGAGCTAGGTGGTTGTACGTATCTCTTTTTGCCCGATGACTGTGATTGAATCATGAATGCTAACATCGATATAATCGCAGATGGTTTCTTCGACGCCGGCATGCTCCTGCAGGCCCTGAAAGCACGGGATGCAAGCGGCGACGTGGGCGAGAGCAAAGCATCCGAGAGGGCCGTCGTGCAGGCACGGCGGAGGGACGTGGGCAAGAAGCTACGCCTGACGACGGAATGAGGGAGCGTATTGCTGCGCGTGTCGTGTTGTGTATGTTCAGAGATGAGGAGTGAAGCATAAACGTGAGACAGAGGAGCCACTTACGTGCTCATTTTCGCTTACATTTCATTTATAGGTGTTCTTTTTTTTTGATGAAGCCGCGCTTTGCGTGTCGTATAGAGAATTTTCGTCGAGAAGAATTGTGCGTTCAGGTGCGAACATGTGCGTTTAGTACATTCACGAATGGCAGCCCTCTTGCACCATGTGTGCACGCATACTGAATGAGCCTCGTAAACGTTGAATCCTTGTCTATTATATATGATGGATGAGCATCGAACAAATGCTGTTGACATACAGACAGGGGGGCATTCTCCCACGTACTGATCACACTTTCAATCTACGATTCCTTCTGAAGAAGGGGGGTACTTATTATATACATACACGCCAAGTGCTAAAAATGCAAGTCTTCAAAACTCCACTCCATAATCCAAGAACGTCATGCCAACTCGTGTATTTGGCCACGGTGATGATGGCTGATTTGGGAGGGCAGCTCGTGAACGGATGGCTCTTGTCGTTGTTGTCCTTGAAGCTCACAAATACCCCCCGTCTGCAGAGATTCCGAACCATCATTTGGATTTGAGTCGCTTGATGTCTGGTTCTGAGCCATTGACATCTCCGCAGAGACCATCGATTGCATGAGGGGTTGTGATGTCGTACCAGCCGTTCGCCTCTTTCTGCGACGCAGATAGAAGAAGGTCATTAGAACAACGGCAACAAGAGAAGTGACGCCACCAACGACACCGCCAACAATAGCTCCAATGGGTGTTCCGCTGTTGCCGCTCCCCATATCTATATGTGGTGGCCGATAATATCCAAGGCCACTACTCCCATAGGGAGCCCCCCTGGTCACGATACTCGTGGTCGTCAGGCTCGCAACGGTGGTACCGATGGATGTTTTGCCGCTATCTCTTTCCGAACTGTCACCGCTGCTGCTCCTGCTGGTTGTCGGGCTCGCAGCGATGACATTCTTGGGCGTTAACTCAGAAACCGTAGTAGAGTCATGATATGGCACGGGATCCGCCATAATTTCTTCGCTTTCGTAGGTTCTGCTGCTCGTTTGGCCAACCCATGTGGTCTCGACCCAATTTATCCTAGCGGTACCAAAAACGTCGATGACTGGAGATTCGCGGGTAGACTCGCATCGAAAGTCTAGGACAGCGCGCCCGAGGAAATAGTAGGTGTTGCAATATGGAAGGGAGCTGCTCTCACTACATTGAAAGGAAGCTGCTTAGCCATGAGTCTGAGGGTGGATGAGCCCAGTTTCATCTCTCCTCTTGTACATACCATTTGAGAACATTCCCGTTGTGGCACTCACCACAATCAGTGGAGGCGTGGTAGTTGCTATAGTCAAAGCATTTGACATACCGGCGCTCGAACCCTGCATACCCTCTCTGGGAGCAAAAGATAAACCCCTGGCCGGTGGATGGAGGCAAAACCAGACAGCAAGTGTCGCCGCTGTTGCAGAGATAGGGGGCGGCGCTACTGCCCGAGATCCAACCACACGTGTTGTCGGGGGCCAACAATAAGGACAATGAATCCCTCTTGAACAGACCTTTCTGAATGTCATCTAGCCCAGGAGGCGGCGTAGTCTCTGGAGGAGAAGCACCAAGTCCGGGGAGAGGCGCGGTGTCAGTCGCTCTCGACTGAGTAGCGATCAAGTTGCGGCTCGCAACGCCGATTGAGGCCACGGCACTAGCAGCTCCCAAGACAAAGCTCGTCTTCATGGTTAAGCTCCGCTTAATGCTTCTCATGGTGTTTTCGCGGATGCTGTCAGAGCCGGATTGACTTGTGGCGGAAGATCGTGAGCCAAGACGACGTCGCCGGCTTTTCGTGCTTGGCCCTATCCACAAGACAGATGAAGATAGGAGCAAAGTAGATAGTTTGACGCGACTGAAAACTTCGATCGCCTGTCCTGTTGCGACACGACCATATCGAGGACCGAAATAGTCACGGCCACACAGGTGGTTGACGAAGGCTTAGCAGCTCGGCAACTTTCAACTCATACCCAATCAAATTCAGTCATTCTCTTGCTTATTGGATCATTATAAAGAACAGGTAATGACTGACTCTTAAAATAGTCGTAGATACACGCTTGTTCCTACTGATTTTCTCTCAGAAGATTACTTTCGTGCAGAGTATACATGAACGGTTCCCCATGCAGAATGTGCTGTACGAGCCACCCTTGGAAAGAGTGACATCAACGACGTTGTCATGACGAAAGCGGTTCTGCTTACTGACTGCGGCACCTCAGCAGACAGCCCTGTAACGAATTTCGCAGCGAATTAGGAGACATCACTTGAGCAGGGGCCAATCATGGCCACTGAGGTGAACATTCCTTGTCGTTGTACAGAGTGGCTTGGAGTTGGCACTTGCAGGAGCTGAGGGTAGGTAACCTTCCAGAAGATCATGGGTGGTCGGATCAGAAGTCTTTTACGTGGGCAAAGCCATAAGTGCCGAAGCAAAATCTAGGGGCCAAATATTGAAGCGTGGTTCTTGCCGAATCGAAATCCCGCCTCGCGTTGCCAATCTTCGTGCTTGTGTCATCATTATGGACACGGAAAAAGCAAATTCGAAGTGATTTCTTCGACGCTGACATGCTCTCGACGCAAACACCGACGCGGACGAGAGCATTCATCAGCCAGAGCTGCCGTTTATTAGGCAACAGGGAGGGATACGGACAAGAATTTACGCCTGATAGCAGAAAAAATTGGAGCGGTTGACTGGCATTTTGCTGCACGTATCGTGTTGTAACTTGTGCCATCTGGTAGACTGGTTCACGATACGTGCATTGCCGTGTTTGTCGAAGGAATAGAAGATATCAACATGAGACGTATCAACCATTTCGGCCTTAAGCTTTTTTCGTTGAAAATGTCATAGGTTTTTTGGTTCCCATGATTCGACCGCGCCTGTGTGTTGCACTTCCTTCTTTGTTATCGGAAGAATACATTTCAACTTCAATTAACACGAAAATTCCTCCACTTTTCGTCGCGACGCGTCAATTTAGCTTCATTCACAAGCCAACTCATCATCTTTGAGCAGCCATGGAGACGCCAGAACGCCCTTTAGTGCCATTCGTTCAAAAACCCATTCGACGCCACGCACTAGGAATCGCGTGTGGTCAGCTGTATGTACGAAGCCAACACACCTCGTGGTATAACACCACGAGGTATGGCTGTCCACTCTAAGATTCCGGGTTGGAGAAGGTCATCCATCGGTCGTCGAAAATATCCTCCGGCGTGTTTACTAGCGGAGCAGCGGCCACATCTCGCGGGGGGCGCGCTGCGTTGAATATCTCCGATTGATATACCACGCCGGCGCGGCACAGCTTTTCACACTTGAAGTAGATTTATCAATTTCATGCCAAATTAGGTACGGCCGCCAAAGTATTCAGAAATGAACTTACTGAATAAATACCAATCTGCGTTTCTAGATCTGGCCCTTTTTCTCTTCCATTCATTTCCTCTCTAGTCTTGTATTTCTTCGTTTATAGAGCTTCACTCGTCCGCCTCCCAGTGCAGTGCAATAACCCTGGTCGTCGCAGACAACAATGTTCGAGCAAATGGCGAATGAAATCCAGCTCATCTCGGAAAGCTCTCACCGGGCGCTCAGTACCAAGGTCGCCAGCCGGTACATCTTGACTTGTCCTCTCAGGCTTCTATATGGATTCCCTTCCGATAACCCCCATGACCAGCTCTCATGTCGCACCGTCGCGAGAGAAAGTGGCTGACATGTTACATCCGACATCAGACTCGGCGTCCAGATTGCCAACACGATGAGTCTGAACTATTTGGATCAGGAAACGAGCGTTTCAATCGAATCTGTGCGGGACGAAGACGTTTTTATTCTTCAGTCGACCGCCCTGGGAGACGTTAATGACGGTTTGATGGAGCTTCTGGTCATGATCATGCTTTTCGCACGGCTTCTGCTCGTCGCATCACAGCCGTCATTCCGTCATTCCCGTACGCGAGACAAGATAGAAAAGATAAGTCTTGTGCCCCCATCAGCGCCAAGCTCATCGCGAACATGCTGCAAGTATCAGGTTGCGTACGTCGAGCTCCTCTTTCGCGAACTCTAAACGCGTTGTGGCGAAAAGCCGGCACTGACCCTCGTATTATTCAGAACCATGTCATCACCATGGACTTGCACGGTTCCCAAATCCAGGGCTCTTCCAACGTTCCCGTTGATGATCTCTACACTGAGCCTTCTGTTCTCCGCTGTATCCGTGACAATATTGAGTCGGAAAACTGCGTCATTGTCTCTCCTGACGCGGGTGGTGCGAAGCGAGCTACAGCTATTGCGGATCGCCTGAACGTCGGCTTTGCTCTGATTCACAAGGAACGTCCTCGCCCCAACGTTGTTGGTCGCATGGTCCTCGTCGGAGATGTTCAGGATAAGCTGGCCATCCTAGTCGACGACATGGCTGATACCTGTGGGACAGTACGCCATCCCTCAATGAGACACATGCAGTTGAAAACGCGCTGGAATAAGAACAAAAGGCTAACTTTACTGTAGCTCGTGAAAGCCACCGAGACTGTCAAACAGCATGGTGCCAAACAGGTTTATGCCATTGTCACCCATGGAATTCTCAGCGGCAAGGCAAGTTCGGGCGTGTATCTTACTGACATGATGTTAGCTGTTCCTCTCGGTGACAAGACGGAGAGATGTCCGAAGCTGAAGGTGATTGACGTCTCGGCTACACTGGCAGAGGTATGAAAAAGCTTGCTTGATTTTTTGTTCTTCACCTCACTGTCGTCACACTAACTTTTGGGTAAAGGCTATTCGTCGGACTCATAACGGTGGATCGGTATCTTACCTATTCACCAATGCTCCCGTCTGAGCGCTTCGCCCGTGCCAGCGGCTCGACTCTTTCTGCGACGCAAGCAGAAGAAGACTACCAGTATACCAGCACCAATGACAGCGACGCCGCCAACGACACCGCGAACAGGTGTTTTTTGCTGCTATCTTTGGCCGAACTGTCACCGTCACTACTCCCGACATCGGCACCACCACTCCATAATCCAAGCACATCATGCCAACTCGTGTATTTGGCCACGGTGATGATAACTGATTTGGGAGGGCAGCTCGTGAACAGATGACTCTTGTCGTTGTTGGCCTTGAAGCTCACAAACACCCGACTGGTGTTGCTGTACAGATGCAAAACCTGTCTGCAGAGATTCCGAACCATCATTGGGATTTGAATCGTTTGATGCCTGGTTCTGAGCCATTGACATCTCCGGAGAGGCCGTTGATCGCATGAGGGGTCGTGATGAAGGTGGCGCCTCCGTCGTACCAGCGGTCCGCCTCTTTCTGCGACGCAGATAGAAGAAGGTCATTAGAACAACGGCAACAAGAGAAGCGACGCCACCAACGACACCGCCAACAATGGCTCCAATGGGTTTTCCGCCGTTGACGCTCCCCATATCTATATCTGGTGGCCGAGGGTCTCTATTCGTCGCAACGGTGGGATCAATGAGCGTTTTGCTAATATCTCTTTCCGAACTGTTACCGTCGCTGCTCCTGCTGGTTGTCAGGCTCGTAGCGATGATACTCTTGGGCGTGAACTCAGAAGGCACAGGGCCAAAATATGGTTCGACCATTTGGAGTATTGTTTCGTAGGTTCTGCTGCCCGTTTGGCCAGCCCATGTGGTTTCGACCTGATAATATATACGGCCGCCCGGGGTGGACTCGCATCGAAAGTCTTCGATAGTGCGGCCGTAAAAATAGTAAGTATTACAATAGGGATGATCGCTTCCCATACTATATTGAACGGAAGCTGCTTAGCTATGATGCTGAGGGTGGGTGAGCCCGGTTTCATCTCTTCTCTTGCACATACCATTTGACAACATTCTCGTTGTGGCACTCACCACAATCAGTGGAGGCGTGGTAGTTGCTATAGTCAAAGCATTTGACATACCCGGAGTACGCGCCCACATGCTCTCCGATATGGAAGCACATGATAAACCCCCGGTAGGCCAATCGAGGTAAAACGATACCGCAAGTGTCGCCGCTGTCACAGATATAGGGGGCGGCGCTACTGCCCCAGATCCAACCACACGTGTTGTCGGGTGCAAGAAATGTGGTCGTTGGCGGTATGGACCAACGTCTCTTGAACAGGCCTTGCTTAATATCATCTAGCCCAGGAGGCGGCGTAGTCTGTGGAGGAGAAGCACCAAGTCCGGGGAGAGGCGCGGTGTCAGTCGCTCTCGACTGAGTAGCGATCAAGTTGCGGCTCGCAGCACCGATTGAGACCACAGCACTAGCAGCTCCCAAGAAAAGGCTCGTCTTCATGGTGAAATTCCGGTTGATTTTTCTCGGGTGGTGTTTTCGCGGATGCTGTCAAAACTGGGTTGACTTGTGGCGAAAGGTCGCGAGCCAAGACGACCTCGTCGGCTTTTCGTGCTTGGCCCTCTCCACAAGACAGATGAAGATAGGAGCAAAATACCTAGATAGTTTGACGCGACTGAAAACTTCGACCGCCTGTCCTGTTGCGACAAGACCATATCGAGGACCGAAATAGTCACGGCCGCACAGGTGGACGATGAAGGCTTAGCAGCCTCGGCAACCTTCAACTCATACCCAATCAAATTCAGTCGTTCTGTTGCTTATTTGGATCACTATCAAGAACAGGCAATGACTGACTCTTAAAATAGTCATAGATATACGCTTATCCCTAGTAAGTTTCTCTCAAAAGATCATTTCGTGCAGAGTATATCATGGACGGTTCTCCATACAGAATGTGCTGTACGAGCCACCCTGAGAAAAGGTGACATCAACCACGTTGTCATGACGAAAGCGGTTCTGCTTACTGACTGCGGCACCTCAGAAGGCCCGAATCTGCCCTTTCAGACAGCCTTGTAACAAATTTCGCAGCGAATTAGCAGATATCACTTGAGAAGGGGCCAATCATGGCCACTGAGGTGAACAGAACATTCAACAGATAGCTCTTGTGACTTGTCGTTGTGCAGAGTGGCTTGCAGGAGCTGAGTGTGAGGATGTATTCATGGCGACAAAGACGTCGCCGAGTACCTAGTCTAGAAGATCATGGGTGGTCGTGCAAAAGCCACAAGTGCCGAAGCAAAATCTAGGGCCAAATATTGAAGCGCGGCGCAGTGGTGTGTGAATCTTGCCGAATTGATAGCCTACGATTCCCATCCCGCGCTACCGATCTTCGTTCTTGTGTCATCATTGTCGACGCGAAAAAGGCAAATTTGGTTGAAGAAATAGAAAGTGAGGCGTAGCAACCATTTCCGCCTTGAGCATCTTTTCGTTTAGAGATATCACAGGTTTTTGGTTCCCTGATTCGACCACGCCTGTGTGTTGCAATTTCCTGTCTGTTATCGGAAGAATACATTTCAAGTGCGAACATGGAGCATTAACTGCGTTCACGAATAGCAACCACGATATACCCCCTCCCCCCTCAAATATCGCACATACTGCATTAGCCTCGTAGACGTATTGATCACATTTTACGACGTACTGACCACAATTTCGTTCAACATTTCCTTTTGAGGAGAAAATCGTAATGCAAACGCAAAGTGCTAGGAACGCACGCCTTTCAAAAGCCCTGCTCCATAGCCTAACCACGTCAAGTCATCTGTGTATTTGAAGACATAATCGCTGTTTACGCGGCCACTTCGTGAACCGGTGTCTCAAGCGGGTGCTGATGGATTTGAGGTTGATTCCCCTGAATCCGTTGTTTCTGTTGCTGCTGGTCTTGTACGGCCTGAGAATCGCCCGATTGGGTTTGCTGCGCATACAGCTGCTGCCCAGGGGCCGGCGCTCCGTAGGCGTCCGTCGAAGTAGGCGTGGGACTGGCAGCCATTTGACTTATCCGGAACTCTGCTATTTTCGAGACAGTCGGGGATGATGAATCGAGCGATGGTTGAGAAAAGTAACCGCCTTGGGGCGAAGGTGTCATGCGCGAGTATTGTTGTGCAGAGGCAGGATACGTCTGCAGAGGCTCTGAACCATGATTGGAATGGGAGTCGTAAAATGCCGGGACCTGTTTCTGGGTCATGGAAATGCCTGGAGAGGCCATGGGTTGCATGGAGGGCTGGTTTGTTGAAGGCGGCGTCTCCGTCGTACCAGCGGTTCGGCTCTTTCTGCGGCGCAAGCAGAAGAAGATTGTCAGGAGGCCGGCACCAATAGCTGCGACGCCGCCAACGACACCGCCAACAATGGCTCCAACAGGTGTCTTGCTGCTCTCTTTGGCCGGATTGTCACCGCCGCTACTCCCGAAATCGGCACCAGTCGCGGCACTGGTGGTGGTCAGGCTCTCAACCATGGCACTATCGGAGATTGAAGTGAAATCCATATACCCAGAAAAAGGTAGGACAAATTTGACGAGTTTGCTGTAGTTTTTGTGGCCAGTCTCGCCGTCGTGCCTCCAGCTCGTCAGGATAGTTTGAGCAGGGCCGTTGAAGGCCAAGGAGTGGCACTTGTAGGCTGTGATATTGCCGGGGAAAGCGTAGGCAACGCAATAGGGCGAAGATCTTTCTGTGCTATATTGGTAGAATTTTATTTAGCTATGAGATTGAGTTGGAATGAGCCCGGTTGCATCGCTCCTTGCACATACCATCTACCAATAAACGTGTTGCGGACGCAGGAGGAGTCACAAGCATCGGAGGAAAAATAGGCGCTGTAGTTAATGCATGTGCGAAACAAATTGTACGTCTGAATCGCCTCATTGAAGCACATGATGGCTCCCGATAAGGTCGTCTGCGCCAATACCAGGCCGCAGGTCTCGCCGGGATTGCAGCTATAGGGGGCCTCGAAGCGGGCCGACATCCAACCGCAAGTGTTATCAGGAGCAATCATCATGGTCAGGGGCATTTCGAGCGCAGCTGTCCTCTTTACCAAGTCTAGGTGAGAATCATCTGGCCCAGGAGGCGGCGTGGGCTGAGGAAGAGTCGCTCTCAGCTGAGTAGCAGCCAAGCTGTGACTCGCGGCGCTGGTTGAGAGCACTACGTTAGCAGCTCCCCAGAAGGAGCTCGCCTTCATGATGAGCTCTGGTTGTTGCTTTGGTGGGTGATATCAGAACCGGACCAGTCGTGGCGAACGAGCACGAGTCCAGGGCGACGTATTCGACTTTTTGTGCTTGGTATCTCTCAACAATATGGTCCGAGACGCGACTGAAGAGAAGGTATCGACAACCAGTCCTTCTGGGACAAGACCAAAACGGAGATCGAGATTGTCCCGGCCGTATATATGGTAAAAGAAGGCTTAGCAGTCCCAAACCACCTCATTTTACAACACAATAGGTTCAGTTGCTCTCTTCATTTGTAGCTCAGGAAACATTTTTGAGAGAAAGAGACCGACTTGACTGTTTAAATAGCCAATTGATCCGGCTTTGTCCTACACGATTCCTTCAAAGAGAATGCCACGGGACGAGAGTCCCTGCAGAGTATATCACGGGGGCACCAATGCGGAGAGTGTGATAAACGACGTGTTCATGACGAAAGTGAATTTCTCTCATATACCACACACATGTGCTGACTGTGACACCTCGGAAGGCCCGAATTAGTTCTTCTGGCGTTGGCGAGAGGCCACTCATGGTCATTGAGGTGAGAAATAGCCCCTGTCGTTGCGCTAAATGGTGTGGCAGGAGCTGAAGGCCATGATGCGGTCATGGTGACAATGGGACGTCGCTGTACAGAAGACGACTGGGTTGTTGAATCAGAATTGTACGAAACACAAAGCCAGTCGTGCCAAGGCAAAGTCTAGTGTCGAATAGCGAAGCACGATGCAGCGACTAAGATCTAACCGAGTCTGAATTTCGTTGGATGGAGCTTCACGATAAGTACGATGGTGAACAGGTCGCGAGCACGTGTGATCGCACGTGCAACGTGCATGTGTCCCAGGGTAGCGGTCACGCGGATTCCTACGTTTACAACTTTACATAGGTACGTATTGCGCGCCAATTTTCATCTCAAAAGGATGTCCCACTACTTCCTCAAGCTTTTTCCCTTTGGCATCGCATTTATATACGGCTCGCGCCACCCGTATGAATCATGATCATGATGGCATCGTCAAGGTACATATGTACCTGAGAATTGAGATCAGATGGCAGAGTTGTGGGCCCGCTGAACATCCACTATCCACGTGATGCTACATGTGCATCGTACGGTGTACCTCTTGAGAGAAACAACATCTCCAAAAAATGATGGCCTCCTCATTATTATTGCGCCCAGAGACCGTCTCATCACGGAAGTGTCCCCGGCCACACGGTGCGTCATCTCACCCTTCAGCAGCAATGGCATAAAAGCGCATACTCAGACGACGAACCTAATCGTCTTGCGCACGCGCCCGACAACACCCCCGGTTCCTCGTCGCAACATCCGCTCCGCAGCGCGCCATCACCACCATTGACTGACGCGACCCCTTCGCCCCATGACGGACCTCCTCACCATCTTGCCCACATTCCCCCAGGCTGCTTTCGCCGCGCTTCTACCCGTCATTGAGCAACATCGCCTGTCAACCACGGACTTGCTGGCGCTGCACCCGGCAGATATTGCCAAGCAGACCCGTCTCCCGCTACTGGATCTCAAGAGGTTCATCGCCGCGGTACAGGTGTCACTATCGGATGATCTGGTGCCTCGAGAGCCGCTTCGAGAACTAGTAACTTGGCGTGGAGAGGTGAATGATGGCGTACAAGCCGAGGTCGATCCGGGGGAGTCGGTAGTGGCTGCGGCAGTTGCGGAGGAAGCAGACGAGGCTGAAGCGGCGGAAAGACAACCGAAGGGGAATGAACAAGAAGAGGGAGCAGAGCAAGGGGAAAACGGGGTCAAGGGAGAGAAGCAGGAGGAAGTGCGCTCAGAATCACCATCAATTCTACCACCACCGTATCGCATCAGCACTCTAGATCCCCTACTCGACGCCCCCCTTGCCGGCGGCATACCCACCTCCTCCATCACCGAAATCACGGGCGAATCCGGCGCCGGCAAGACTCAGCTTCTCCTCACACTCTGCCTCGCCGTGCAACTCCCACCACCTCATGGCCTTTCCAAGCAAGCCCTCTACATCTCCACCGAGTCCGGCCTCGCCACCCGCCGCCTCGCCCAGATGCTCTCCTCGCACCCTCTCCTCCAGCAGGCCAACGACGATTCGGAAGCCTCGCCGTCCTCTCGGCTGCGGCCATCCCTTGACAACATTCTCAGCACCGTAACGCCGGACCTCGAATCGCAGGACCACATCCTCGAGTATCAAGTCCCCGTGCTCCTGGCCCGACACAATATCGGACTACTCGTGATCGATTCCGTCGCCGCCAACTACCGCGCCGAGTTTGAGAGAGGCGACCACGGGCCCACAAGCTCCACGTCCTCTTCTTCGTACGCCGCCAATATGGCTGCACGCAGTGCCGCTCTAGTCCGTCTGGGCGCCCTACTGCGAGATCTAGCACGTCGACATGACATTGCCGTGGTTGTAGCAAACCAGGTAGCCGATCGGTTCCCATCCTCCGTCCTTCGACAACCCCTCACCCCTGCAGGGGCGACACAAGGAGGAAAAGGCCGCGCGGGCACAATCCAAGACAGCCCCCTTGCCTCGAGGAACAGGCCACCACCTCCGTCAGCCCTCCAGAGCACTCCAGTCCGTTCATCACTATCACCATCTTCCTCGCCGCTACCGCCACCGCCCTTCTTCCCCCCTACCGACGACCAGCCTCCCGCCCATCCAGCCCTCCGACTGGACCACCAACAACGCTGGTTCACAGGCTGGGGCGACGACCCTCGTTCCAATCGTGCTCTCAAGACCCCTAGTCTTGGGCTCGTCTGGTCTACCCAGATCTCGTGTCGTATCGTCCTGCTCAAGAGACCCGTCTACGGACGACCGAGGCAGATGATTGCGCCCATGGAAGCAGATGATGGCGTTGAAGTTGGCGCCACTTTACGGAACTGGCGCAGATGGCTCAAGGTTGTATTTGCGAGTCATGCTGCTGCGTCGGGGCCGGAATTGGCTGATGCGACTGAGTTTGAGGTCTTTGCGGGGGGGCTTCGAGGTGTGCAGCCTAGGAAATAGGATGTGGAATGGGGGTCTGTTTGCTATAACTTTGAATAGTCATGAGATGAAAGGCGTAGAGAGGAGATGGGGGAGTCATTGTGTTGGAGAGATGGGAACATTGAATACATAACAACATGAAGACAAGATTGGGTACCTTTCATAGCGTTTTATGGTCTCTTTCGACCAGATTTCTTATTTACATGAGATTCATTTTGCATACTCAGGAGTCAGGATATGTATATGGCATAGCGGCTGTAATGGTAATTGACTACTATGTACATATATCCCGGTAATAACTGTCCAACACCAGCATCGAATTCGTCTGCTTCTTGACCCAAGCCCATTTCTGATCTCTCTGCTCCGAAATGCCTCCGTAAAAGCGCCAGCCGAGACAAGTGCTTCGATGAATAAAAGAGATCAGATCCAAAAGCGCTCGCGTGCGCATACTTTATACATGATAGAATTTAGCTTAGCTCAGCGTGGATGAGGGAATTCATCCTCCAGCTGCAACCGCACACCAACATTCATGCTAATCAGCTCCTGCACAAGTAACTTGGCAGCGTACGGCATCTGCATCTGCGTCACCTGTCTCGTGCTCTTGCACGTGTTACAATACCCTTTGTATCCAAACAACCCGCACTGCTGACAGATATCGAGCTGAGTGCCGTCCGAGCTCAACATGAGACGCTCGAGGAGAAGTTGAGACGCGCCATAGGCAATCAGACAGTCACGTTCCATCTCACCGAGACGAAGACCACCGTCTCGAGAACGACCTTCTGTGGGCTGTCGGGTCAAGATTGCGCGGGGACCCCGAGAACGGGAATGCATCTTGTCTTGCACCATGTGCTTCAGGCGCTGGTAGTAGATGGGCCCGTTGAAGATGTATGCCTCTAGGGGCTCGCCTGTGAGACCCGAGGTAAAATAGTCCTTGCCTTCCCACGAGAAGCCATAATCGAGAAGCACTTTGCTCATGTCCTCAACGGGGTGGGACCTGAACGCATCGCCGAAGCCGTAGTCGGGTCGGCCGTCGATGATGGATGCTTTGCCTGTCAGACATTCCAGCAATTTACCCACCGTCATTCGAGACGGGAAACCGTGTGGGTTCATGATAATGTCGGGACAGAGGCCATTGTCGGCGAAGGGCATGTCTTCTTGGTCAACAATGATGCCGACGACACCTTTTTGCCCGTGACGAGAAGAGAATTTGTCACCGAGCTCAGGCCGACGCGTTTGGCGCGTCTGCACCTTGATGACTGTCATGTCCTTTTCGGTTCGAGAAATCATCACCTTGTCGATGTAGGCCGGATCGGGGATTCGGTACGACACAGGTGAGTCACGATACTCACTTGGACCGCGGTCGAGGCCAATACCCGTGGTTGATAGATCCAGCGGAGTCTCCTTCTTCACCATGACCTCACCGTGTTTGACTCGGTAGCCAACCGTAGCCAGACCATCGTCATCCAACACTTCGTACTTGGCCTCGCGACGCACTGGCCCGCCACCGCTATTCTCTTGGTTGACGGGGTCTCCAATGCGCTCCCGCCTGCCGTTGGGGTACTTTTGTAGCTCTGTGGTGTACTTGCGAAAGACTTGGCAACGGCCAAACCCTCGATCGATGGAGGCCTTGTTCAGGACAAGCGCGTCTTCAATATCGTATCCAGAGTATGACATGACGACAACAGTAGCGTTGTGGCCAGCGGGAAGCTTGTCGTAGTGAATCAGTTGTATCGTCTTGCTGATGACCATGGGCCGTTGCGGGTAAACGAGGGTGTAGAGTAGCGTATCAATCCTGTTGAACTGGTTATAGGCAATAGCGCCAATAGCTTGTTTACCCATAGCGCATTGATACGTATTTCTGGGAGACTGGTTGTGATGGGGGAAGGGGATAATACCGGCCACGGCTCCGAGAATCGTAAATGGTTCGATCTCCAAGTGCGTCGTGCTCTGAGTCATGTTCTTCTCGTAAAGGGCGACGAGCGCATCCTGCTCCTCATTCACATCTAGATACTCGACGACTCCTTTCGTCAAGAAGTCATCAAAGGTAGCTTTACCCATTTGCAAGAGGCGCAAATGTTCGTCTTTAAGCTTCTGCTTTCCATTCTTGACAATAATGTATGGCCGACAAATTCGGCCTTCATCTGTAGCGATATGCACGGCGTTGAAGTGAGAGTTGAGGTTGATGCTGACAAACGGTGAAATCCAGCCTCGTCGACGCATCGTGCGGAATCGATAGGCAAATCTCTTGGGGTATCTTGTCAGGGCAAAGGGTGTACCGTTCACGTGGATAACGTATGCGCCTTCTCGGTGCATTTCAGCGCCAGAAAAATTCCGGATAGGTTCGACGCCTGTATCCAGAGTAAATATCCACCGCTTGACAGGCTCCTCTTCGACGTTGGTTGTAATGTGTGTCATGAGAGCCAAGTTCTTGACCAGACCACAGGCTTCACCTTCGGGGGTATCTGAGGTGCAGAGCATGCCCCATTGTGACGGTTGAAGAGCACGAGGACCAGACACTTTGCGCGTCTTTTCAAACTGTGAGCTGATTCGCGTCATCATTCCCAGTGCACTGATATAGCTGAGTCGACTCAACACATGAGTGACACCAGCTCTGTTCATGTTGAAGCGCTTCACGCTCCAATTTCCCGTTTGAATCGCCCGATTGATTCCCAGTCCGATATTGTTGGCATGATTGCTAATCATGTGCACAGCATCTAGCGGGATGGCGCGATTGTTCTTCTTCAAAAACTTGTCGACGGACATTTTGACCTCACTCATGAATCTCTTGAACAAGTCTTCGAACAACAGAGACAACAGTTGGCCAGCCAGTTCCAGTCGCTTGTTTCCCACGAAATCTCTGTCATCTACAAGCTTAGGATTTTGGGAAGCCATGAGAACTCTTCTCGTCATCATGGCGACATAGAGGGCCTTGGGGTAAAAATCAAGTCCCTCAATAGGCACATGAGCAATGATGAGGTTGGCCAGGGCGTCGAGACCTTCTTCAACATGATTTCGACGGACTTGGGGGCCAAACATGGTCCTTTTCGATCCCATCTTTACCCTTGCACCAATGTATTCCAAAGCCTGGTGCTGGGTGAAAACGCCAGCCCTGGCTGCCTCGTCAAAATTGATGACGAACTCATCCTGGTAACGACCATCCGAGCCTGCCACCAATTGCATTATTTCGTAATCCGACAAGCCACCAAGAGCCTTGAGAATGATGACAATGGGGACTCCCTCCACCAAGACGTTGTGCGTCATGACGATTCTGTCTTTTTTCATTGTGACATATGTTTTTGACTTTCGTTCGTGGGTCGAACTGGTGACAGAGGCGGAGATGATGTTGTTCTTCTCGTCGGCCTCTACAATGACACGATTCTTGCTTAGTTGTTCTTGAATCAAGATAACCTTCTCCGTGCCATTGATGATGAAGTAACCTCCAGGATCGAGTGGGCACTCGTTCATGGCCTCCATCTGCGCATTGGTCGCACCACTGAGTCGGCATTTGCAGCTCTTGAGCATGACAGGCATTCGGCCGAGCGGGACATTCTTGCGAATAATCTGGTGTTTATCTCTGATATACTTGATATCCACAACAATCGGCGCAGCGTATGTCATGTCTCGGAGCCGACACTCCATGGGCGTAACCTCAGATCTTGACTTGGCATCATTGTGATCCAGGCGTCGAGGGCGGTCGACACGAATGTCGGTAAAGCTGCCAAGGTACAGTCTCATGTTAGCTGCCAACTTCTAGGGTGAAGGTGACGATGAAGTAACATACTCCAACCAGAAATTGCTGTCGACGTCGCTTCGTATCGTCCGGTTTGCGCGAACAATGTCCTTGATTTCTTGTTCCACAAAGAAGTTGTACGAGTCAATATGCCTGTTATTCAGCCAAGGTTAGTGGTTATTTCAACAGTACACAATGTATCATCTCGACTATTCGCGAATGACTCGGATTACGCATACTGTTTTACGAGACCTATTGCAGAAAAGGTAAGTACAGAGAAACGACAGGGTCTTGAGAGAACAGATAGTAGCAAATCTAAGCCATGGGGAACATTAATACACACCCTTGACTTTGAGAAAGGCGGGCAGAAGCTCAAATTTGTCGTCCTTGGTGTTGACAGGGTCTGTGAGCTTCTTGCCGTTGTAGAAGGGCTCCAGCAGGGCCTCGAAGCCATCATCCACCAGAGGCATCGTGTCGGTCACGACGGAGAATGCATTTACGAGCTCCGTGCTCGGAATACTTGCCGACGCTGACTGGTTTAGAGCGACGGAGGGCGACGATGGTGAACGCGATCGTGCCTAAGTTTTCTGCGACGCTGCACGTGTGATGTGCCTTGGCACGTCAGATGGTGGCAGAAAAAATGCCTAGCCCCGCCAAGGACCCTCAAATCGCGGCGACTTGACAAGTTGCAACTGGCAACTGGCTTGGTGGGGTGTCAGATTTGCGACGTTATCTCAGGAGTCCAACTACATACTCCGTATGTACCTAGATATGTACTGTAGGCATCATTCTTTGGACATGATTGTAGGTAAGTTGTAATCGTTCTTTTATGAATACTGAACACATATGTCTGGTCCAGGTCTACGAACTTCGCTTCGTCCCTCACTCCATCTATGTAGATTGTAGACGGCAACATCAGTTTTGCTTCTTGCCCTCCCTCACCGCCTAACGCTTTAGAACCTCTCAGCATCTCAAATGTCCTCCAGACTTGATTCTTCTTGCCACTTCATGCTGTTCAGCCATACCAAACTGGTAAAGAAGACTTGCCCACATGTCGCCGGCTGTGCCTTGGTGAGATCACCAGCTTTCATTGTAACAGACAAAACGTCCTCCAAGTGATATTCCCACTTGATGCCTCTTGTCTTTGTCCAGTGATTTTGCATCTCAATATGTCTCAGTGTTGTTTGCAGCAGCTTTGGCATCCCTTTGATAAGTAGCTCAATCGTCTGTACAATTTCGGAGCCGATCGTGATTGCTCCGAATGTGGAGTTCCTTGATGAGTACATACTACATAGACGCGAAATGGAAACTTGCTTCTTTTGCAACCTGTGAGAGAGCCAGAAGTTGTGCCCTAGGTAGTACTGTACGTATATCGTGCTTACTTGCCCTCCACACAACAAAGGCCCTTGAATGACTTCATCACATAGCTCCGCGAACCCTTCCTGTACAGCGTGTTGTCTGCGTATGGCGCGTCATCGACAACCTGAAGTGTGTCTCTGCCAGCCGTCTTTTGCTGAACAGGTAGGAGAGAGAGCTACTGGATGCATCATGATGCTTTCGGCTCGGATTGGCGAGAAATCGTGCTAATCTTGACGCCGAGAAGGCTTTCCTGGGCGTCTAGTGACGGCTTAAAAGAGAAGTGTATCAATCTTGCGCTGGTATCTGTTGGTCTCGGATGGTTTGTGATAGCGAGATCAACGGCTTCAGCTTGACTGCTGCACTCATGGACGTACCATGGCCCAATTCTTGCTTGGTATCTAGCTGATGAAGCTTTTCCACGTGTGCAATCTGTGAGGGCTGGATCTCCTGCCGATATCCATTACTTCCACTCCCAGAGACCATTGCAGGTCATCTTCGCCAGTCACGGTGTATTGGTCTTGAAGGGGCTTGACAGCTTCTTTAGCTGCGCCGGTATTGTCAGAATTTTGTGCAAGCACATATAATGTCATCTACATAGAAGAAGATGAATGCCTCCTGCAATCATGCACCAAGAATCGTGTTAGCGTCCCCTCCTCAGCACCCCGACTATCTGACACGGGCGATGAGACCATCAACAGCTTCACGACCATCATGGGTATACTTCATGTGGTCACATCAAACTTTCAGAGGCACTGAATATGCGAGACGAAACCGCATCCGTCGTTGCACCAGTCACCAGCCAACCACGTGCTGACAGCTCAATTGACGGCAACAGTCATGTCACACGTGCTGTATGCATGGTCCAAAACTTCCCGGACAACACTGACCCGAATGCCATGGATATTTACTATTCTCGCTCTGTCAATGTCTGGCATTGATTGGGGTCGCTTGCCTGCAGCTGGCTCCACGGGTCCGTCAATATCTTGACAAGTACATACAGTAGCGCTGTTTCCAACCAGAAGCCTGCAGCAACATCGTCGTCGGCAATCTAGCGCTCGAGGCAAAGACCCAGTGCCGTGTTCACGACAGTTATACGAGGCTCCCGTTGAAAGCGATAATAAAGCCGTGTTGCCCATCCGGTGGTGATACCCCTGGCGGCTTGTACATGCACAAGTACTTTTTAGTAGGTATACTTGTGCTGGCGGCTACAAGTACAGCCTAGCGCCGCGATCGACTGTGCATCTTTGGAGCCTCGATATTTGAGCGAGGAGACCTGCGAAAAAGCAAGGGTTTCAAATTCAACTCTGTCAGATACTTTGTGTCAATGTGCTCATGGCTTTCCTCCGTGCGTGGACCAAGTCGCATGGCCGGTGGCTTGAACTCGCGAGTCGCATCCAGCCGCCGTAGCACAGAAACAGAGTCCAGAACCTGGGGGCCATAGGAGTTGCCGCCCACGAAGTTGGTGAACCCGCAAGGCGGCGTCATACAGGCTGAAGCTATCATCGTGAATATCGTCGTGGATTGCAGTTGTGCAGTTGTGTGGTGTTGAATTCGAACCCCCACCGCTCGCCGGCCAAAACTATCGACAGGTCCACTTTCCGCAAGCCACTGCAAATGTCGGTGAGGGTGTGACAAACGACAAGTGACGGATGAGAGGGTTGCTGGCGCGGAATAGGTATGATGATTCATGAAGCATGTTCTTGAGTAGGTACCCTTTGCAAAAAGGGGTCAAGGGGGTGAGGTGACGAAGACGGCAATGGTGTGTTGCCCAGCATGCAGGTAGGCTACTGCACATGCAGCTCTCGGCTTTGGTCTGGTCTGATGGCTCCAGCTGGTAGGTTGGTAGTTGAAGGGTATTAGGACGTGCCGTCAAAGGGGCATCAAAAGGCAGGCTAGAAAGGAAGAGCAGACATCTGAGATCTGAGGGAAATGGTGAGCCCTTGTCCTCAAATTGATGTATCACGTTGGGTGTGCAGGAACAAATGCGGTATTACCGCAGTCTTCAGAGACTCTGATGAACAACTGCAGCTGGGTGCAAGAAAGTTGCCGCCGTGCTATATCGAGCACAATCTACCTAGGCCGCGGGGAAGACGCAGATCTGCTCCGCTTCGCAGTGGAGTTTGGCAGGCATTAAAGCGTGAGGAAGTCCTTCAGTAGGTAGGTTTTCATGTTCCTTGTTCCACGCTCACAACCGTCTGCTCTCTGGGCTTGTTGAATCGAAGGGATCTTGTATTGGCTCTCTTATCTTTTGGATGAACGCTGGCATGACTCGAGCTGAAGCCCCTTATGAACCTCGGTCTCGCCGACGGTGAACTGGTCGCTGCCACGTATTCGTGCCTGACAATGGCCCAACGTCGTCCTCTTCCAACATTCTCTAGTTCGCCTACGGAGTACGTATGTAGCAACATTGGTGAATGCCTCTGCTTGATGACGCCATGCCCACTCAACAGCGGACCCTTTGAAGTGGGGGATGAGGGGTCGAGGTATGACCGTATGTAGGTTGTATATACCATACATACCTCCTACCTACATACCTACCTCATAACTTGCCAAGATGCCAGAGATGGCGGAGTCTGGAGAGCGGATGGCGGGCGGGTGGCGCACAAGTGACAAGATTGCCCACGAGGGGTTCGGGGCTGTTAGGTACGCTTAGCAGCTATTCAGTAGTGCGACTTATAGGACCAGGTACCGTCACCAAGAATCATGCTAGAAGGAATAAGTTTCGTGCTTGCCCCGATTCTTTCCCAGCAGTGAGCAGTGAGCAGTGAAGAATCAAGATACCTTACACATACGGAGTATGTAGAAGGCCCGCCGTTGGGCATGGCTTGGTGGAAGACCCTGTACCTAGTTTCTCTAGGTCTTACCTAGCTGTGTGGATTCCACTCACGTCACTTCATTCGAACTCGGTTTGAACTTTCACGTGCGTTTGACGCTGGAAACTACCTGGTACTTCGGGTTCGACCGCTGCACGAGGCTTTTGTGCACCGCGCTACCCAGGCATTACATACCCGCCGAGTTCTGTCAAGCGCACTGCATGAGACGCCGGATGCTCCCAATTGCCGCCAGGGAGATTGCCTTGTCGTGAAGCATTTGGTCACCTGTGACGTCCAACGCCAGCTTCAAACGAGCAGACCAGCCGGTTTGCGACCATCATGACTCCATGAGAGAGGGAAAAAGCACGACGTTGCTGGAAAAGGCTGGCTGAGGGTGTGAATCTAGGCCAGCAAAGGCTGAATCGTGTAGGATCTCATTCAATCCTCCTTCCTGAGTCCATTCTCGCACCCCCACTTGCTGTGGTCCCCGGAGACAAAAGCTGGGAGGCGTGGAAGACCCTGATTTGCGAGTCCAGCCTAAGCCAAGTAGGTAACTAAGCTTCAAATGGCGCTCTTAGTTATGCCCTCACAGGCTGTCACAGCGCCTTTGTTGCAGAGTGGCTTTCACGCCTCGTGCACGGCTTCCGTCTCGCTTGTTAGATTGAACTTTTGCCAAGTACCTGGCCAAACTCAAGTCAAAATTTCAGTGTTCCTCTCAGTGTCCCGCCGGTAATAAAAAAAAGGTTGTAGGCATGCCGCATGGCTGAGCTTTCGTTTGTTGGAAGTGGAAGCGGCTCAGATTTTTTCCTTTTTCTCTTGTCGCCTGTCACACCACTGACACCAGATCCCCGTCCGAACAGAAGTTGTGACTCAAAAGCCAACCATAAGCGCAGGTGAGTGAGTCGCTGTAAAATCCCTGTCAGCCAAAGAAAGACTCAAGAGACAGGTTGAGCCCCCTCGTAATGTCCAAACACGACGAAACCTAAGAAAAAGTAAGCATGGGCACGAACAGCCATCCTTTTTACTGAGAGCATAATCGAAACGACACGTTCTTGGTGGCAAGCTACTTGTTCACATTTGTTACTTGTGTGTTCTTCTGCGATGTTCTCGATTTGGCTGGCAGTCGGGCCTGGAGCGGCATGGTGCCCTGCAGGCTACACTGACGGCGTGTCGAGGGCCAACCACTCGCCACCCGCCCTGAAAAGGCAACATCCGCTTCGGGTCCTTTGCTGGCTTTGATAGGGGCGCCCCTGTGTTGCCTGAGCCAAGACGCTTGCCCCGAGCACACCCACGGCGCGAAGGCTTCTGGTGCCGGTGGACGCGGACACGCAGCCAATATTGGCACTCTGTTCATCCATGCCACCCCGCCTCCCAGATTATTTGTTCCTTTTCAACATACTTCGAGTATCTGGTTTCCTTTGCGAATCTGGCTGACCGTTCCTTTGCCTTCATTCTCCATGTCTGCAGCTGAATAGAGACTCAGTTACTCTTGCCAATCTGGCGTCTTCGACGTTTGCGTTCACGTCACATCATGGATGAACTGCGCTTTCGCTCGCAGCAGTCGCCTGGGAGCAGCGAAACGCCAATGGCATCGTTCGTTGCACCTTCGCATGCTATTGACCGTCACTCCCAACAGCCTTCTCATGACCTTCGCACGACAATGCCACGGCGATTTACCACCGATTCGGGCCGCGTGCCGACCGTGTCGTCGATGAACTCTGTTCTGACATCACCTCCACGTGGTTTTGGAATGGATCCAAACCCAGAATACAACAGCGTAAGTGTTTGCTCCATGGGATTTTCTGCTGGCAATTGAAGTAATTTCGCAGCCGCACGAGGTCAAGATTTGCAGTCTATAGATTCGGGGGGGGTATGCTAACTTCTCTTGCCCATAGGCTATGCGCAAAGTGCAGCTGGTATGTGAAACCGCAGATCCGACTCAAGTCCACATACGACGAGCTCTGCACCGGCTCCGCTCTCTCCTCTGAATGGATGTCCTTTATGATGGAATCGAATCCGCACTGACTTTTAGTCGCAGATCGAGGCCAAGAAACTCGAGTACGAACGAATTCGAGAACAACGAAGGCGCTTTGAGTTGGAGATGCAAAGACTTGATCAACAGCAACGCAGAGAGGCACAGGAACTGGCGCAGATGGAGGAAGAGATCCGGATTGCTGGCCACCAGTCTGAACCAACAACACCCCCAGAATATCGCAACGATTCCTCGGCGGGATTTCCGACCATTTTTTCGCGGCCGAATCGTTATTCGACTTCGAGTCTCGCTTCCCCCGCGGGCTTCAATCGTCCGGCGCGATCCGGATCTCAGTTGGCATCTCCACCCTCTGGCCTGGCACAGTCCCAGTACGGGTTCAACAACTCGTCAATACCTTCGAGATCCGACCCGAACACTCGCCGCAACAGTGATGACGAAGACAAGGAGGAAGCAGTTCGACAAGACCCTACTAGCCATCGATCCTTTAACGCGTAAGTGGCTAGACTTCCCAGCTCTGAATCGTTTGAGGTGCTTAGCAAGCATATGATGAGTCGTTTTTGTTGTGGTCGTTTTTTCCCTCTTTTCCTGCACATATCCTAGCTCAGCTTGGTCGATGCATGCTTTTCTTCTTGATGGAATTGAGTGCGAGGTCCAGAGGATATTGTCACTTCCGCGGCAATAGGGCCAAGGAGTCGTGACTGAGTTAAGCGCTTGCTTCATTCCCTCTTTATGATATCTCATCGATCAGAAGCCTTGCACTCTCCTCTCCCCAAGACTCTTATTCCACGACTGCAGATTAGGAATTCTCTGGTCGCACAAGCGCTTGCGCAATGATGCTATAGCTGTCTGCTTTCTTCAGTCAACTGTGGTGCCGATGGCTACGTGCTTGCTAACAACAGCGTATGCGCACAGGGTCAATCGATACTCCTTGCCCGTGACAAAATCAAGGAACGGCTTATACGATATGAATTTGGATCAAACCAACACCACTCGGTTCCTATTTGGTGATGACGAGCCTCGTGCCTTGCCTCGGGGCAGAATTTCTGACGATCAATTCCCGACGCTCGTGCGGCGCGAGGACCAAATGGTGAGTAGACGAATTTCTTTATGCGTGCTTTCTGTGACACGCCATTCGTTCTTGAGCTGCGTCCGTGACGCCGAGCGAAGCTGGGAAAGAATTCTGTGAGGTCTGTCTGATCTGAGCTGGAGAGCAATCGAGGAAGTGCGACTGGGCAAGGCTGTCGGCTGTTGAGACATCAATTGCCATCTGTCAACACCTGGCTGTTGCTTTCGCCCTCGTCAGGTGCCCTCGATCAGCCACTCGATTGCATGTTTTCTATTCTCCCGCCTTCTGTGATCTCTCGGGATGATTTCTTTCGAGCCTTCAGTTGTTTATTGCAAAGACGTCGTTCGTGTCTCGTGGCTTCGCATTCCGCGTCGCAACTTTGCCTTGATTGCTGTCACCTTGTGTGCCACGCTTCTCTACACATTGTTTCCTTTGTTTCGTTCTCTCTGACTTTTTGCATTCTCTTCCAGCTCTCTGCGTCTTCGGCTGCACTCGACCTTGCCTTGTCCCCGTCGCCTAACCCTGAAAAGTCGAACGGCTGGAATCGTGTTAACCGTCATCGCCAGCAACAGAGCATGTCAGCCATTAACGGGCTTTCCTCGTCCAAATCTAGCGATCTCACGGGTATGGGCGGCAGACCGCATTCTATGCGCCACTCTCTCGATCTCAAGTACATTTCTGAGGGCTCGGCAGAACCGTCGAGCGCGACTATGTCGCCTCGGAGCAGTCACACCATGGCTTCGCCTCCTCGTCTTCAGAGTTCATACTCTGCCAATGATGTATCCACGGTTAAGAGCCCTTCTGGTCCAACGGGCTTGTCTGGCAATGCCAACCACCATGCCCAACAGCATTTCCAAAACCACAATGCCAGTATGGGCCGCATCCCTGCTGGTGTAATGGCCACTCGTCATAGTCGAGAGCTCTCGAGTGACAGCAGCATGAACGCTGGCCGAGAACAGTCAAATGGTTTTCAGTCTATCCAGTCAGCTCTGCATGCCAGCGCCGCGCCTTTTGGACCTAGCGTCACCACCCCAGGTCAAGGAAACTCTTCTGCCCCTGCATCTGGGCTGTCCCCCGCTGCACCGGTAAATACATTCAACAGCTTTTATCCTGCAAATGGATATGCGCCTCCTACCGGTAACTCTAACGGTAACTACGGCATGTCTTTTCTTACTGCCGGCATGCAGCAGATGAACATGAACGATATGAACGGTATGAATAACATGAACAATATGAACGGCATGAACGGCATGAACGGCATGAACGGCATGAACCCCATGAACGGCATGAACCCCATGAACGGCATGAACCCCATGAATGGCATGAATAGCGCGAACAGTGGCAACATGTACGCAGCGCAGAATTACACGGGGTATAGCCCAGTATCTTTTCCCCAAGGTGCTGGCCAGGCCCGAGACAGCCAATCTCGAGTCATGCAACATCGACGGCAGCTCGATAATGAAGGTGTGTAGCGGGCCTCATTATTTAACAAAGAAAACGGAACTAACTTTTGACTTCCCAGCCATGTCACGATACCAAAATATGCCTCTGGATTCTTTCACTGGGCAGATTTACGAGCTATGTAAGGACCAGCATGGTTGCCGATATCTTCAGAAGAAGTTGGAGGAACGCAACGCCGACCAAGTGCACATGATTTGGCTAGAGACCAATCAGCATGTCATTGAGCTCATGACGGACCCCTTTGGTAATTATTTGTGCCAAAAGCTCCTCGAGTTCTGCAATGACGATGAACGCACCGTTTTGATCCAAAACGCGTCCCAGGACATGGTGCGAATTGCACTCAATCAGCATGGAACACGAGCGCTGCAGAAGATGATTGAATACATTAGCACTCCGCAGCAGGTCCATCTCATTATCGAAGCCCTTCGCTTCCGCGTCGTCGAGCTGATCCAGGACCTCAATGGCAATCACGTCATTCAGAAGTGCTTGAATAAGCTCACCTCCCTGGACGCGCAGTTTATCTTCGATGCGGTTGGCAATCACTGTATCGAGGTGGGCACTCACCGCCATGGTTGTTGTGTGCTGCAACGCTGCATCGATCATGCCTCTGGCGATCAAAAACCGTGGCTCATTTCTCGCATCACGCAGCATGCTCGAATCCTTGTGCAGGATCCGTTTGGAAACTACGTGGTTCAATACATCATCGATCTCAATGAGCCAAGTTTCACCGAGCCAATGGTTGCGACCTTTCGAGGCTGCATCAGTCAACTCTCGCGACACAAGTTCAGCTCCAACGTCATTGAGAAGTGTCTGAGATGCTCGCAACCACAGTCCAAGGATATGATTGTCGAAGAACTGCTTGGTCCTCAAGAAATGGAGCGCTTACTGCGCGATTCTTATGCCAACTACGTTGTACAGACCGCGCTTGAATTTGCCACTCCTCAACAGAAGTACCGCTTGGTGGAAGGTATTCGCCCCTTTCTGCCGCAAATTCGCACGACTCCCTATGGCCGCCGCATCCAGGCCAAGGTTCAGGCTTATGATAACCGTGGAAGCGCAGCTTCCAGCGGGCAAGTGACTCCAGCAGACAACACCCAGGGTCAGATACCTCTCCGTCAAGGCCACAATCGTGGTATTTCTGGGGCTTCTTCGACATCACAGGCCAACGTGATCGCGAGTGGAGGAATGAACGTGCTGGGCGCGAATCAGAGCGGCCGACAAAGAACCTCGTCTTATTCCCAACACACCGACCAGACAGCCTCTGCTCCTTCTGGAGGCAACACTTTAATGCAGCCTCAAAGCCACCACCAGCAACCTCAGTTCCATCCCAGAGCGCCAGAGCCTTTTACTCCATCACACTCTGCCAGTGCATCGGCAGATGCCAGTGGCGAACCACGCTGGATGTAACGCATTTATTTCCTCACACGACCTGTGGTGTCTATATGTCTATATAAAGCACAGGTCCCCTGTATCAACATGTCCTTGAAACGTTCTGCGGTCTGTACCCATCTAACGGGCATTATATTTTTACTTTCTCATGCAGCCACGGTCACGACATACTGTCGTGACTTGACGATCTCTTACGATCTCTTTTGTTTCATGATGCGCCGCGATCGACCGGCACGAAGCTCAACACGAAAATGCCATGACACTACTTGCTCATCCTTACAGGCACCATCTGCAGCTGTTGTGCTTTTGCATGTAAATGTACAAAAACCTCTTGAAACGAAAGGAAGAATTTCTTGAAAAACTTGGAAACGCAAGACAAAAAAAGAATTTGGAGGATTTGTTGCTATCTGCACTTATATGTGTCACGTTATGAATTGTATATTGAGCTCGCTACCTTTTGTCTTGCATCATTTATAGATGATTTTCGCTGGGCGCGCTTTTCTTGATCTACTGTACTGTCCGCCCCCCCTGTGTTTACCCTATTGTTTACCCTACAAGATATGCTTCTTGCTTTTCTTTTTTTGCATTCCCTTGCATCTCACATTCTATTCGCTTGTGTTTTTATTTTGATGTCTTTTATGAATATGAGCAATGTTCGGGTTGCGCACCTTGGCTTTTCTAGTGCGGTGAGCCATGGCGATCCATTTGGGGGTCTACCATCCAGCATGGCTATTAGGTAGGACTCTCTCGCGGTCTGTGTTCTTCAACATTCTTGAATACGTTTTGGGGCCAGAGATGTGAGGCTTCAAGTAAGTGAACGGCAGGTTTACGAGGCGGCTGGATGGAATATGGTTTGAATGGCTTGGATGATTTGAGGAATATTCTTTTGCTCTTTCTTTCAACACGAACTTTTGTATGATCTTGCAAGACTATATCTCCAGAGACTTGAAATAACACAGCTGTTGCTCCTTGCTATGATGAAGCCTTCTTTTCGAGTCTTGCGTGGCATCGATCTGCCGAGCAGATTTCTCAGTAGACACGTCGTGCTCATATGGCCTATAACTTACGAGTCCTTTGACCAGTGCATATTACATTCCAACTCCAAGTAACGAGGGTCTTAACAGGGCCGGATATACAAGATGTGGATAGGAATACATAGGTACATCTCTTTCGCTATCGTGTACGATAAAGGCTTTGTTCGAGGTACCAGCGGCCACGGGCAAATGGAATCGAGTTCGGTCCACGAGCGCCCGAAAGAAAAGACCGGTACTTGATGAGTTGGGGTGGATGTTGTGTTTGTAGTGGCGCGGTTCTACGGAGTACGCAGTTGGAAGCAAGACGGCAAGTGGGAAAAACGCTATGCGGGGAGCAACAGGGGAGGAGAGAGTCACGGTTTCACAAGCAAAGAGAACATGTCACGCGAATTCAAGAGAGGGCAAGATAAGAAAGGCAATAAACCAAAAAAATCGCTTGTTAGGAAAGAAATCAAGTCATATCCCTTTTTATTCTCCCGTCATATAAACAGGCTACCGGATTCCAAGCACGAGTTGCACAAAGAAAACGAACCACAATGCCATTACTAAAATCCCACCCCATAGACATAGAAGAACATGCCCACTGCCACCATTGCGAATGCCAGTGACCACGGCCATGACGGACGCGTTTCGCAGCCACGGCGCGGGCCGGCACCACAACGCGGTCGAAGGGTAGGCATTTATCGGTATCGCCACAGAGAGGTGGTGTTGTGGCGCAACCAGGTCTTTCTGCGACCGGCAGTGGTCTTGTTGTAGCGATGACCCTTGTTGAGACCACGGGACTTCTTGCCGGTGGCGGTAAGACCACGAGCCTCGCGGTGCTTGTGGACGGGGTTGACGATCCAGTTGATACGGGGGTCGATGCGGATGGCCTTGTGTTGGGGGTCGACGAGGATGACCTCGTAGTATTTGTAGGTGGAGTCCTGGTTAATCCAGTAGGAGTTCAGGACGCGCAAGTTGGCGCAGCGGCGACCGACACGCTCCTCAGCGGTGGCCTTGAGGGAGCGCTGATACTTGAGCTGGTTGATACCCTGGTTGGTGGGCTTGCCTGGAGAAAGAAGGAAGTATTAGCACATGGAAGCGCCTGGTTTAGACGGCTGGAAAGCTGATTATAGCCAAGACTTACCATAGGTGGCACCCTTGGGGGCAGGGCGCTTGCGACCACCACGTCGAACGCGGACACGGTAGATGACATAGCCTTGCTTGGCCTTGTAACCCAGACGACGAGCCTTGTCGGGACGCGAGGGACGAGAGGCGCGGTGAATGACGTTCAATTGACGGTACTATATTGACGCACTCTCAGCAAAAGTTCAACGAGTGTATAGCACAGATCGAGCGAAGAACGGGAGATGGATCATCCATGTTCCCAAGCTGCTGTCGTGGAACTGTTGGTATCGAGAGAGCCTGGGTGACCGTATATGGCTGGTTCTGTTGTCTGGGGACTCTCTAGTTATAGAGAACCGTACCAAACGCCAGAGCCGAACCATGATACATTTTACCAAGCCCTTCGCACCGCAGTCACATGGCATCGACAGCCAGAAAAGAAGCACAGTTGATTCGCCGCCCGTCTTCGCTCGTCCACGAAAGAGAAATGCCATTTGAATATCAATCGAGGTGTAATCGTCAACGTACTTCCCAGCAGCGCACTCGGAGAAGGAAGCTCATCAAATCAGATTGCTTCTTCTTCTGAAGTTCCTCGACATACTTGAGAGCACCCATCTTGACTGAAGTTGGGCAATGTAGCGGTTAGCTTGAGGGACAGTTTCTTTGTTCAGGTGCTCTCGAAAGCGGCTCGGATTCGCGGGATGTCGGGGTGTAAGACGAACCGGTTTGTGAGGCAAGAGTCCTGTGGTGGTGGGTTAGTACAGTAGTGGTGAAGACAAAGTTCAAAATTTCGCTGTCGGGCGGCTTGTGCGAATATCCGCCAGCGGTGGATGAAAATTGCACTCGCAGAGTTTGTGTGGCTAAGCGATGCGCTAGTCCTGTTTTGACGCTAGTGGAGCATGACTTGCCCCCCACGGCCCTGGTCTTCCGCAGTCCTCATTGGCTGCTCCAATAGCAACATCTGAGTGGATCCCTTCACTTGACAGCGAACCAGGACACAGCATCTCTTATAGTGGATGCGTAAAAAAGGCTCACCTTTTCACCACCTTTTGGCGCGTGAACGTGAGGTTATTTTGCCAAGGGGTTGTAGCCTTGTAGCCTGTAGGCCGTTGATCCTAACTCCTGTGTATCTCTACTCTACGGCTACGGAGTATGTACACCATAGGTAGCTCATGATGTACGCAAAAAGTCTCTCATCGGTTGAAACCGTTCATTTTACGGCAAGAGAGCCATTATCCCGCGCATGTTCTGCATCATAGTCTCCGCGATATTACCCCATGTCTCCGCGCCTTGCTGTGCATGTGCATCTTCTAAAAGTTCCCACGCAATCTGCTCCACGTCATCTTGTCCCGGATCTGGCTGTGCTTCCGCGGCGCCTGGCACTACTTGCTGCCATACGAAACTCGTAGCTATGGCCAGCATTCGTGTGTTCAGTTCATCCAGCTCGGCACTATCCTTCTCCCATCGAAGCCATGTTGGCATTTTCGCGATGCCCGAACGCTCGCTCAGCTGTCCATATTCTCTCGCGGCTGCACGATACTTTGTTAGCAGGCGCATCGCTGATTTATAGGTCTCATTGGGAAGCTTCATTGCTGCTTTGTCGTCAGGTCCAGCGCTGCCCAGATAGGGGAAGAGACTTGATGCGTTTGCAGACAGATCCGCGCTCGCCACGAGGTCGAGAAGGGGTAATTCTTCAGTCTGCCTGGAACATATTTCCCGTTAGCACTGGAGACTAAGGCTACCGTGACACGAGCACGTACGATGTGCAACACAATTCAGTTTCAACATAGGTCTTCAGCTCGCCTGCCATTCTCTCGACAGATCGCTTTGCTGCGAGGGTATTTGCCCGCGTCTGTTTGTTTCCTTTTTTGGAGATCTTGACATTGCTGTCACCAAGTCAGATAACGGGGCTCAGTGTGACTGAGAGGTACTGTGAAGTGTCAAAATACCTGGGCTTCGCCACAGATGTCACGTTTCTCGCTCTCTGTGGACGCTTCGGCTGTCGACTGTGACCTACAGGAGGGTTCGCTGAAGGAATAGGACTCGATTCTTCATGGTCATTTTCAACAGCGTTCTCCACGCATGCCTCGTTGTCTGCCGCAGTTGAGTGTCTAAATGGCTGTATGGAAACGTTGAAGAAGCACAAAGTGATGTTTATGCTACATGCGTACCTCGGTTGAGCGTTTTTCTTTTCCTCGTCAAGGGTGCCATAGTGAAAGCGAATATTGCATCTCTATCATGTCTGATTGCACTGCAATTTTTATTATCAAATGCTTGCGATGTCGAGATGCGACACGCCAGAATTCATTCCCATATGTGCGCTCCGCAACAACGCGGGAAGGAGCAACCAACGTTTGGCAGCCGGCAGCAAGTATCACTGAAAGTACGTCGGTAAGGTACTCAAGGGTAGAAACAAGACACGATCTGTCATTGACCAGCAATTGTCCTCCATGATTCATTGCTAGAAACAAGGCACATTGGTACTTGCGCACGGCAGAAGAAGCATCTCATGGTCGGCAGATTAAATATTTATTACTGATTGAAAGTGGCTCGAAGCTCTGAGAAAATAGATACGCTGACAACTAGCACTTGCTCGTTCCTTCATGATTGAAAAGCAGAAGCAGCTTCTCAAGTGCTCCTCTGAGACTCCAATAACAGAAGCAGACCTTCTTTAGTAGACCACTCTAATGATATATGTCTCGCCAAAAACGACCTCAAGTTCTAATCTTAGCCACAACGAAGCCTACCAAGACTACGTTTAGACCGTACCAGACCAGAGCAGACTCAAACCAAGCATACCCTAGTGACATGACTCTAGTGAGAGAGCCTCGCCATTCGGGAACTATGAGTACTTAACTTACTCGCCCCTCTAAACCCAAAAAGCGGACGATGATCCTATACCGAAATGTGTTTCCAACGGCCGACATGTAAGGTAACTCTTGTATGTATAGTAGGCCAGTCAAACACTCACAGCTTCTGAAACCCCCCAACTTCTTCAAAATCCAAATACGTGATGCTAACAGATGTGCCACGACAGATCCTACCTAGTCAGACGGAGCTCTTCATCCTTCTCACTCCTCGGAACCTCCCTTCCGCCTTCTTCATCACTTCGACAGCTCCGGGGAAACGTAAACCGCATAGCCGCCGCAACTTCTCCAATCGGAGGATTACATCGGGTTCGATCGGAGACTGCAAGTCCACCAAAACTGACGAGTCATCTTCCTTTCTGCCATGGAGAGATATCGACGACTGGAACGTTGCATCTCTCTACCCATACCGAGTGGCGACATGGGGGCCGGCGGGACAGGGAGGCCTCTTGGGGAGGTAGTACATACATATGTATGTCTATGCAATTGTTGGGATGACTTGCATGATTTGAAGAATGATTCTTCACCGGGGAAACCCCTCCCGGAGGCCGGTGACGGAAGCTAAGCTTGCTTTGTGCCGGGAGCCGGGGAGCTCTCCTTCGCCCTGGGGCGTTGGGGAAAGACCTTGGGATGTTGGGATCTCCGATCGTACGGGTTCTTCATCTAGCTCATAATCTGAAAGTGTGCTGTCATTGACGCTACAAGTAAGTAGTCCACAGTCTCATTATGCCTTTGGTTTTACTAGGCCAGTCTGTACCTCTCCTTCCATCGCACAACGCAAAGTCCTTGTCATCTCACCAAACCTCCCCCTGAGTTTTCCCCAACCTCCCATTAGAAATAAAGTGGTTCAATCGTAAGAGTCATGATTCGCAAATTAACTCTATTCACTTTACACGTAGTAAACAAACGCTCTCAAGATCTGCCGAAAGCAGTGAGAATTAGCACTGAAATCAAAAACAGGCAGCAGCAAGTCCAAGATGAAATTAATTTGAGAAGAAAAAGACGCATGATCCGAAATATATAGCCCAAGAAGCCAAGGCTCTTCTCGTACATTCCGTTCCTTCAGTCTACCCAAGTCCCGTGTCCCGTTGTCCCAAATCCTTGTAATATAAGTTACAGACCTGCCATGCTCCCTTTCTGTATTTCTTTCCTTCTTCTGTCTAATCATGTCAACCTGTTGGGACAAATGGGGGCTTTTTTTTTCCATACGTCCCCCGCCCGTCCCTCTCAAAAATGTACACCCTTGAAAAGCGAAACCTATAACTACCGCTTGTCGCTTCATCCTAAATTTCTGTTAGTGTAACGCCGGGTGTAGGTAGCCTCCCCTTCCCAGGAATAGGGAAGCAAAAAGGTCGATTCTATTTCAAAAACAACGCAGAAACATAAGAAAAGCCAATAGGAAACGTAGGCCAAACTAATTCGCCAACCGAACGAGACGTATTCTTCCAACAACTGCGACTGAAACAGGCCAGACTCCTCAATCAATCCTCATACAAACTTAAATTCGCAAAAGAAGTCGCGTTTTGGGTGGGTGGGTGGGTGGGTTGCATCGGCAGCAATGCATCAAGGCGTGCTCATCGTCAGACCTTAGAACGCGGCAGACCAATCGTGTTGAGCAGGAAAAGAAGGCGCAACACCACCGGTCATATACCGAGATGGATTTGACAAATCCTGCGGCCCAGCAAAGCCCAAGCCCCGCCCCAAGGCTTGAAAATCGCTCTGCGACCCGAACCCTCCCGCACAGCTATCGACACCCAGCGAGAGACACGATGCGTACAACGCCCCATTTCCGCGGTTGTTGTTGTTATTGCTGTTGTTGTTGAAACGGCCGGTACCATACGTGTAACTAGTCGCTGGGATAAAAGCCGATGCTGTTGGGAAACCACGATCTCCTGCAACTTGCCGAGGGATGCCTTGACGATAACCTCGACCGAGCGGCTGCTGATCCATATTTCGAGGTGTCTGACGCCGTTCAGCACCGGGAGCGCGGTTGAGGGGGGCCGCACCAGGGCCAAAACCATTTGGCGCCTGGAATCCCAGTGTTGGACTGGCAAAGGACGCCGGGTTGATGGCCGACATCCAAATTCTGGTTTTGTACACCTTGAATAGATCAACGACAAGATTGTTGAAGTTGATGTACTTGTCCGCGAAATAATAGAACGTGAGCTTTTTCCAGTCCCTACCAACCAGCTGTCAGCAACGGGGTCCTCTAAATCGGTCAATAGTAACAAGTTCATGCATATTAGCAACTTACATTTGGAACTCGGCGTCCAGAATCTCCATGTCAAGGCCGTGTTCCTTAACCTTCTGGACGCAAACTCTTTTCGCTTTCGCTTCCTGACTCTCCTTGTCGCGCAAACTATGCAGCTCATGATGTTGTGCGAGCCGCTTGATCAGCTTCGGTCGAAGCTCACTTCCGTTGGTTTCCGGCACACGAGGTTGGCTTGGGCCCATGCCACCGACGGCACTACCTTGTAGGCTATTCGACAATGGCACCGAACCGGGAGCAGTACTTTCCAGCGCAGCAGCGCCTTGCGAGTACATCATCAACCAGTTGTAGTGCTCTTGGGAGAAATGATCCTTCACATCTTTGGCGGTCTGCCATTCGAGGTTATCCTTGATGACAGTCCCAAGATCGGTGCCACGGTCTGCCTCCACAATAACCAAATCGCCGGCTTTTATGGTCAGTCCAGAGGTGGCTTGCACATAAAACACTTCTGGTCGAGCGCATTTGAACAAGACCACGTGAAGCGGCTGATTATGCCTCGACTGCTGCGCCATACTATGCACGTTTCGAGGTGGGGAAGGCGAAGGCACCTCGAATTTCGCGAATTGGTTGGTTAGACCAAAGTGAGGACCATACGGATGCCTATACGAGGAATGCATCGCGGCCGGCGTAGTTGCTGTGATCGTAGCTGCGTTTCTGTGTTAGTATTTCCTATATTCACCGAGGGAATGACAAATTGAGGGGAACGGAAGGAGACTTCAAAGTCACGTACCGGACGAGTTCTGGCTTTGCACGTCCATGTTCTCCGGGATTGCAGACGGAAATGCACGAGGTTCACCCATGGTGCCGGCATCCAACGCAGCGACTGATTCAGCTACAGAGCTGATGGACCCGTGACGAGTCGGCATATTCGCAAATGAATGCCGTCGACTCTGCGAGTTGTCGCCGGGGATGAACGCTGGTGAGCTAGACCAGAGCGCGACCTTCTTGAGATCGAGGTTCTCGTTGGCCTTGCGCTCGTCTGTGCTCAGTGCAGTACCGAACATGCTGGAGCCGTACTCGCTCATGCGACGACCAGTCGCTCGTTGCCCCAAGAGGTCGATCGAATCATTCGCCTCGTCCAAACTATCAACAGCAAAATCGCATTCCTCAGGTACCGTCTCGTAGCCGTTTCCGAGGTACGAAGCTCCAGTAGAGGCGCGAGGTCGGATCCGGGAATGGTACTGTTGCTGGCGTAACATGGCATTCTCGCGGGTCAGCCTCTCAATCGTCTTGGATTCTGCAGTCTGATGGGCGAACCCTGGCATTGAATCCGGCATGGGATCATCCTCATCGTCGTCAACCTCTCGCACATTCCCAAGCATCGACCCGTCGTTGGCCATCTCGCTCAGCATACTTGGCCTCGACGGCCTGTGCTGTAGGCCTGAATGTCGGGCTCGGCCAAAGAATGCAGACGAGCTCATACCAGCATAAGACCCATTTTCAGGGTCCATCTGGCCAACCGAGTATGACTGCGAGCGGTAGGTCTTTGGAGTCGGATGTAATGGAATGGCAAACGGTATCTGAGAGTTGGATGAGGAAGAGTCGCGGCAGGTCGGAGAGAGTTGTGTGGGCAGCGATTCAGGTCCAAAGAATGAACAGCCGCCAATCCCAGAGGGCATCGTAGAGGTTGGGGAGGGAAGGACTTCACTGAATCGCGAAGTGGCATCTTTGCGATCAGTATTCCAGATGCCAGTTCCCCAAGAAAATGCCGACGAGTTGCAGGAGCGGCCGACACCAACTGATGGTGCAGAGATAGGACCCCAGGGAGAACTGCTCACCTCAGCCAAGGGCGGGCTGGGATGTGATGCGGTAGGAGACATCGAGCTGCTGGCAAATGACTCCTTGCGCGGGCGGGTCAGTGGCTGAGATGTATCGTTCAACCACGAAGACCTGCGGGCTGGTTGGTACGCCGGAGCAGGTGGCATGCGATACGTCTCGCTGTTGCGGCGTCCCCCTTCATCATCCGAACTTGCAAGAGCATCCGAATCGGGTGTCGGAGTGCGGGCCTTGGCAACTTTCCCAAACCAAAGGCTATGGTTGTTCGCAACCCCCGAAGGAAGCGAGCCAGGCCCAAGTCTGGACGGGGTCGCTGATCTGAGTGAATTGCTCATATTGTATCGTCTTGCTGAAGATTATCGACTTCAGCTCTCCAGCTAGACGAAAATTCGCAGATCGCAGTTACACAAGCCCTAGCTCGTGGAGCAAGAAAAAGAGAGAAAAAAACCTTATGACCTCTGTGAAGCTCGTGGGTCGCCAAGTATGGCAAGGCTCTAGCCGTTTTGCGGCTTGACGGAATACTATGAAATTTGAAAATTTGCTGTATATGCGAATAATAGCACGTGTTGTGCTCTCAAGGCGTGAAATTAGCTGGTAGATATCTGTGTGATAAGTAGACTCAAGACTGATGTCGAGTCGGTATTGAACGAGATGGGTTTCAATCTATCAACTCCAAATAGGCTGAACAATGCAAGCGTCCTGTCGTGTGATCGTCAAAACGAAAAGGAATAGTAAGAGAAAGAGGTAAATGTCTAGAAGAGCACAAGTCTAAGAAAAGGCCGGCAGAAAAGGATAAATAATCAGAACAAGCCAAGAAGATTTGAATAGCTGTTCAAAGATGAGATGGGTGAGATGAACCCATTCGCACCGTCCGAATGATTGTAAAACGTATCGCGTTTTCGGTAACGTGATATATTCTGCTATCTGACACGCATGGTGGTGGCAGAAGCCACACAAAGGAAGTGCGAAACGCAGCCAGCAGTTCCGAGGTGCCGCCGTCGTCGCCAAATTCTGCTCGTTGAATCCGATTCGGCCGAGAACAGAGGCCTGATCGGGAGCTGGTATACAAGCGCACGAATGGCAGGCGACGTCGCGATCAAGACTAGATGAACAGTCTTGTCTTGCGCGCCAGGCAAATGGTGGCCGAGTTGGAAGACTAGCGGTGCTGGACGACAGAGCAGCAGCCTGTTGCTGTTGAACCAAGAGACTCGAGACTCGGAAAGACTTCGATTTCGCACCCGTCTTGCAGATTGTTGCAGAATGGATTGCGATTGTGCGCAAGCTTCAGCTCACAACGCGCGAAGGAAGATGAGAGTCAGGAGAGCGAAGGGGGAGAGGGTGATGGACAATATCAAAGACAGGCTCCTTTCGGTGCCGACGCGACACAAGACGGGAGGTGAGGCGGGATGACCTGGCCGAAGCGAAGATCAGTAAGGTGTTACTGCGTGCCGTTGAGAAATATAGATGATACAGATGAAGGAGGATCCAAGACGGGGGCTTGTCAGGAAGTGCAAGATGGAAGCGCGATGTGCAAGGAGCAAAGGCGGGCGGACCTTGCAAGGACCCCCAACAAGTGCTCACTAGCGGCACCTAAGCAGGCGTACCTGGCTACACCGTGCGACGGTGTTTTGAAAAGGCGAGGTGCTTTCCAAGGGGACTATGTAGTTGAAGCGCAGCTGTCTGAGGTGTCTGAGCTCGGTGATCAGCTGGGCGACGCGTGATGTCTGGCGTCTTGATGGTGTTGGCGATATCCGTCACGAAGCGGCAACAGTTGCTCGAGAGTAGGCAATGTGGTGGCCTGGCCGTGGTGGAGGACAGGTCAGAGGATAGACGAGAGAGTACTCAAGAGTGAGAGTGCAGTGAGGTGAGGAAAGCTCGGGAGTTGAGCTGGAGGAATGGAGGCGGAATGAAGGTGGAATGATGGAATTATGTATGAGGATTTATGGGTGTACCGTGTGCGTGGTGGCGTTGTTGGCGCTGGAACTTGGCGTGCTGCGACGGGTTGGTGGGCGCGAAGGTGGATCGAAACGAAGAGGTATCAAACAGACGTCGTCTGCAGCAAGTGCATCAATTGAGCAGAATCCACAGAGGCAGGCAGGTTGTCCGGCAGGCAGAAGAATATGTAGACAGACAGACAAGGCAAGACAAAGTGAGTTGCAACAAGCAGATGCCGGGGACGGGTGGGGAGTTGCGTCTGATATGCTTTTTTTCGGGCCCCGTTCCTGTGAGAGAGGCGAGACGAGGAGGAGGAGGAGGAGGAGAGGACTCAGAGAAGGAGGGCAGATGGCACACTTATACAGTAAACTACACTGTGACATTGCACGGCCATGAAGCGCGCACATGCACCGCACTTGAGAGGCGCAGGGCAGAGCAAGGCGGCACAGCTTCCGTCGTTGCACCAGACCAGGGCCAGACCGGTGCATCAAGGCCAATGTTCAGGAGTTTGCTCTCCGTTGTTTCGAGCAGGTTATAGGTACATACATACATACACTGTAGCACATCTACGTTGTACGTTAGGTACCTATAGCGTTGTTGACGGCGCGGCTGGGATTCGGGAAACGCCAATCTCGATTTCCATCTCCATATCCACAGCGCGGCTATGTACGTTTTAGCACGTCCACACCACGTCCACCCGGTCAGTCTCGGTAACGCAGCCCGTCTGCCCCAGAGCCCCAGATCTGATGACACGCGGTTTACCGCATGGGTCTTCATGTGGCCTGGATATGTAGTTACTAGTATGTACATACGTACTCCGTAGGTGCTCGAATGGCAGGATGCGGAGTACCTATGTACCTATGTACCTAGATTGCAATGCGATGACAGCAAGCATGCGCAACACACCCTTCTACTCGGCATGACATGGCACCGCACGGCATACCATCGCCTCGCCTCGCCTCGCATCGCATGGCATCACTTCCTCACTTCTCAATCTCATTGCAACTCTGCAACGGCTTGGCGGAGCCGGGTGAGATGGGTTGTCCGGTTGTCGAGACAAACGTGGCGCCGGCAACGTGTTGGACATGGAGGTGATGGCGTCGCTTTCCCCCCGGACTAGAAGATCCATGGCAGACAAGCTTCAATCCTCCGACTGGAGCTCGCGGGTGCTCCAGCTCAAACGGGCTTAGCGGGTAGAACCGCAAGACTCAACTTCTCAAGGCTCAAGCCTCAACCTTGGAGCGCGAGCTGCTAATGCATAACTCCCCGTCTTCAGTGGTAGATCAGAGAAGATCTGTCTCCCACGCCCGAGATCCCACCCGCATACCGCCGACGCGCTTCACAACACGGGATTTCAGCCCTGCACGAAATGATGTGCGGCAGCAGAGAACAGACAAATGCTCACAAATTACAATATGAACGCCCAAGCTCCAGCTCATGACACCGTGCGGATAAGAACAAGCCATGCCTTGTTTCGTCCTGGAGGGGTAGCTGCGAGGAAGACAGAACGCGACCGAACTACCGTCGTGGCCACCAAGGTCGGGGAACGTTTCCATTGTCCAATGCCTGAGTTCATCTCCTTCCTTAGTCCTATCACTTCCGTCGTGACCCCGATGTGCCGTCATGGTGATGTGGGTGGCCGCTACTGTTGCTCCGCTTCCTGAACCTCCCACCTCATCATCTCATGCCTTCAAACACCATGTGCCAATTCTTGTCGCCTCGGTCAGCCCATCAGCCCCTCGAGAAACTCGAGTGAGAACAATCATGGATGATGGTCGACGGCCAGGAAGAATCGGTGGTAACTTTGGGTGTGTTACAATTGTGCAATCAGGAAGAGGGTTGCTGGCATTTCCTCTCTCGCCCCGCGGAACTGGAATAATAGGTATGACTGCATCACCCCCTCTTTGCTCCCAGCCTCCCACCCTCCACACGGCAGGGCACGTTTTTTCAAAGCACCAGCACACAAAGTCGGTACCTGCCAATGCTCATCAATGTTTTCGGTGGTTTGTCGTCATTTTCTGGCCCTTGCGCAAGTTACGGATGGAGTGGATGGGGATTTTCAGCTGAGCTACCCGCCCAAATGACGAGTGCCGACTGCAAGCTGTGTGTTGGCCATTGACCAGCCGGAATTGACTGGCTATCTGATGGCAGTCATTCGTTATTACATCCGCACCATCGAATGGTCGTCTACCTAGCTCAGAAGAAAACCGTCGGTTCTTCGTGTAAAACATGTCATCAGTTCAAATCTGCGCCCGCAGGCACAACCTTCGCAGATGTATTCGAAGCGTCGTCTTCCCCCGCCATGATGATAACCCCCGCTTTGTGGCTTGCACCAAGTTGCACGTCACCTGGCCATGGCAGTTAGGGACAGGGGTCGTTGACCTCTCTCCAGTCAGCAACAAAGCCATGTGCGGCTCGCGTGACCCCGTCTGACGACGGCTTCCCAGGGCTAATTAGGGGAAAACACTGAACAGAGATGCATCGGCAGTGCCGAAATTGCTACTGCCGCGATTTGCCCTGATGCTCATAATAGCATTGCAATGAAATCCGCCCGTACGGAATTGGCCAAACATCAGGTCAAACTTCCACCTGCTTGATTTGGCTCTTGAATTGAGACCCACCTACTTGTAAGTGGTTCGTAAGTTCGTAACTCTTCTCATCCTCCATGCATTGCGCTCTATTGGGGCATTTGCCACGAACAACAATGATCCGGCCACCACGTCGGGTTCTTTCCTTAATCATGGCTCCCTCCGTTGGGGTGATTTCCTTGCATGATGGTTTTCATCACAGTGTATCTTGTGATGGACCCTCCAAGACTGGAATGGACGTACATGTAGACTCACGTACGTACTAGGTAGGTAGTGTAAGCTGACGTCGGTCTTTGTGCTCCAACGGTGAGCGCCACCAGTAACTTTGCAAAGACAGCCCACTCCCTCTCAACGAACATACGACTTGTGCCAGGCAAGTTCCACGACAGGTTGTGATCCCATTCACCTCCTGCTCCTATATTGCAGCCCTAAAAACCAAATAGCATACATCCCAACCCTCGGCCTCGACAATCGTTCAAACGGCCATGGAAAAGAGGACCCACGCGGGAGAATCCCAGCCAATTACTTGGCCTTGTTACCCCGGATTTTGCACTTGGCTACGCTTTCGCACGTGCAGAACCGTCCCAAAAAAAAAAGGGAAAGAAAAGGAAGGGTTCCGAAAGAAGCGATCTGCAGTTCCCCAGTGAAAAACTTCCTAAACGCCCGTTGTAACCTCATCCTCATGCACGGTGTGTAGGTAGGGTAGGTTACCGTAGGTAGGTATGTCCCGTGCGCCGATTGGCAGGACAAAAATAAAGTGTTGGGCACATTCTCGCGCGTAGGATCTCCATAGACTTGCTTTTTTCTAGTTACGCTTATTTCAAAGCGTAAACCTAGGTAAGTAGTTGTGAAAGGTAAAGTGCCGAACGAATCAATGGCCCGAGAATGGGAGACCTCTGGGTCTTGGCCTCCTTCCCCATTCTGCCCGCCGAGGTGTCTGCAGACGTTGTCCAATTGTCGTCGTCTATTCTCTCAGGTGAAGATAGCAGTTCTGGGCTTTACGAAAATCACTTCGGATTTCGCAGTGGCGGGGAAGCGAGGGGGGGGGGCATATACGAGATGAAGAGGAGGTAGGTATGCATGTAAGTAGGATTGGAGTCTTGGAGACTCTTCCATCGGTCATGACGGCCTACCATGTGCATGCCAGACTCGTCAAGACCTAATTACAGGCTAATTGTCTGCTTCTTTTTAAGAATGAACTTTGGCGCTGCAGCTCTTGATTATAAAGCAAACAACAGTGGAAATGTCTGTTGTGGTCGCTCACACATCACATAGCGGACGATATATTTTTGCTCGATTCCCCTTGCAATGGTATGAAGATTGTACGCCTGTAAGTATGTGTATATGCATCCATGTAATGTATGTATGTTTCTCTGTCTGTCTGGCCGTCTCCCCAACTAAGCCGCCTTCTGCTGATGCTTCAGTTTCTCCTCGAATTTCGAAAACTCTTGCAGCGCAACTTCTTCTTCTTGGTCCAGAATCTGCTGGACTCCCTTGACTTCCTCGATCTGGTAGGCACGTGAAAGTGTTAGCAAAATTTCTTGCAATGACGTAAAAACTCGCGTGGTGGGCACGAGAACAAACAAAATGGTGGACAGGTGTGCTTGTGTGTGTGCATGCTTCCGGGTATGAGCGCTTGATTGCGTTGTATGTGTGCATGTGCGTGTGTGTGTGCATGTGCGTGTGTGTGTGCATGTGTATGAGTTGGGGAAGCAGAGCCCAAATCCAGAACAACGAAAGAAAGACGTACATAGTGCATCAGCATTCCCTCGATCCCATTCTTCAAAGTCACCGTACTCGAATCACATGTCCGACACGCCCCCCGGAGCTTAAGCTTCACAAATCCATCCTCAAAGCCCCGGAACTCGATATCCCCCCCATCCTCCTGAATCGCTGGCCGAATCCGCGTCTCCAAGAGCTCCTTGATCATACCCACCACCTCACTATCATTCTCGTTATACGCCAGACTGTCCTCCTCCATGTGCTCCGGCGACGAATCATCTCCTGCTCGACGCTCTGCTACATTGACAATCTTCTCTCCCGAGGTAATCGCCTCGGTGATGAGAGAGAAGATCTCGGGCCGGATATGCGCCCAATTCGCGTCCCCAGCCTTGGTGACGGTGATAAAGTCTGCCCCGTAAAACACGGATGTGATGCCGTCAATGTTCATGAGCTTGGCGGCCAGGGGAGATGGGTGCGGCGGAGAGATGGTCGCTCGCGGGTTTAGATACTCGATGAAGGGCGTGTTGAATTCTTCGGGAACGACGCGGTGGTTTGGTAGGAATTTGAGGGCATCGGCGTTGGGAGTGTTCTCCGTTTGGATGAAGATGGTTCGGACACCGCGTAGGGTCGAATTCGGGAGTATGGCGCTGCGGCATGCGAGGTCGGGTCGTCGGGCGATGCTCATGCGCAGAGTGTTGCTGTTTGAGGAAGCGGAATAGCTTTTGCTGCTGAGTGTGTGAGCCCATCGTGACATGCATCGGGTTGGACTCGCGGAGACGAGCAGCGCGCGGGACAAGACCCTCGGCGCATTCAGAGAGGATGTATTCATCTTCTTTGTCTTTTATCCTGTTCTCTCCTCTTGCCCTTCTTTTGCCTCTTTTGATCGATTCTCTTCACTTCCTTCCCTCTGCGCGATCCGAGACGAATGCAGGATATGTCAAAGTCCTGGAACTAGGTAGATGAACAGAGTGTCTTCGCACGTCTCCGTCTCGCTCGTGGTATGTGGGAGAGTATCAAGAGGGGAAAAAGAATCTGCTCGGTCGGCGGAGGGTGTGCCCGCGCAAGCTGCAGTCTTCTCTCCAAAATGACCCTAATGCGAATGTCTGCGCATGGCGCATTCCGCATTACTAATGGGTGGGCCGTGACGCAAAGCTCAGCACAGACCAGGTACCTACATTAGGTGTACATGGGTACATAGGTACTCCGTACGTAACCTTATTTCCGCACAAAGCCCTTCTTGGAATCTTGAGTCCCTGAACGTGGGGCGATGGGCCCAGTCAAAAGATCCTATTGGTTCAACCCCATCTGATGTTTCTGAATCCTACTCCGTAGATCTTTTTTTTTTCTCGTTTGAGTTTTATATCGCTCGCCCACGTCAAGAACCGCCTTCAAGGCACTCTTTCGTTTTATTGTGCCGTTTGGATTCCCTCAAGTGCTTCAATTAAGCTCTGTTCTTCAACTTTTATGACACAAAATCATCAGATTGTTTCATCTCTCATGCTTGGGTACCTGCCTCCCTCCCTCAAGAATGCAACAAGAACAGGCCCTCGGGCCAGAAACACCCGCTGTGTCAGACGCGAATTGTACACGCGATGATCAGAAACACATCCCACAACAGGAAGAAGCTAGCTCGGAAAGCCTCCAACGTCAATCGCCGCCGCCATCATCACCACCGGCACCTACACCCAAAGCTGTCACACTCTGTGGTGTATGCGGCGTAGAGCAACCGAAATACAAATGCCCAAGATGCTATGTACCCTAGTATGTATATCCCAATTCCATCCGAATTCCTTTCCTCACGAGAGCGCCTTGAGATGTCACCTTCCGTGCGGCTCAGAAAACACTGACAATCCAAAAGTTGCTCAGTAGCTTGCAACAAGACACACAAGGAGAACCACCCGCCAGACGAGCCGATCCCAGTCTCCCAACCCGACAAGCCAGTCCCTTCAAGCAACGGCACCTCAAATTCCCCCCAGAAAAACGGTTCACCGAATCCCTTCCGTGCGCTCGACACATCAGACCGCTTGCGGCGCTTATTCCGCAAATACCCCAACCTAGCCGAGCAGCTCCTCACCATCTTTGCCGCGACCCAACCCCCCGAAGAAGCCTCCGACAAGAGACTTCCTACCTCTCTGATGCAAGGCCTCGCGAAAAAGGAGACATGGAATCACGACATTGGTATAAAAAGAGGAAAAGAGGCCCTGCGCAAGGCTCGCGATCTCGAGGGTGAGGCTGGTGAAGCCGTTCGAGAATACTCAGAGCTTGTTCTACATCTCATGAATACCGGAGACGACAAAGGCCAGGCTTCCACTGTCTTGCAGATGCAGGTAGCCCAGGAAGACAGCAAGTTGATTGAGCAATTGATGGCGCAGGAAAGAGGCTGAACCAATTTCTCACCATCAAGCCGCTGCAGAGGCGCAAAGAGAACAAAACGATTACAACGAAAGGAATACAACGTTGCAAAGTGTTCCTAGGGCTTAAGCAACTGTTTGTTATACTGTACTAAGTAAACACTGCCGTGTGACCTTAAGGAAGGGTCATACTGATGTCATCGCGTCTCTTGCTCTTAATGCTACACTGGGTATGGTGCTTCTCCTCTCACAACTCTATCCATCTCATCTCATACCTGGGAGTCTGGACATCATGACTAACGTTTGAATAGTGAAAAAAATCCAATAATTGGGGATCTGGCCGATGTATCCGTCGCTACCGACTCTTCGGGCGGCGGTGTGAGCAGCTTGTCTTCCTTGCTATGCCTCCCGAAGCTTCCAAGTCGACCTCTCAATTTCCACTTAGAATCCGTCTTTCGCAACTCAAGTCGTGTGAAAGCTGGTTGGACTGCCGCATTGGCCTTTGTCGACTCGTCGCTTTGGGTCCAATCAACTCGATTTTTACTTGGCTGATACATGATCTCCGACTTCTCCGGTGACAGAAGCACCGCAGCCATCTCGAATGGTTCGACCGGGCGGGGCTCTGATCGGCCCAGCATGCTTCCAGTACTCATCCTCCTAGCGTCCCTCGATTCATCATCAACTCCGTTATCAAAGGGCTCTGGGCTGAGAGGATACAGAGCCGTACCCAGCTCAGAAGTCCTGGGTAAAATGGGCACGTCCACTTGATTTCGTTTGTATTGCCGCTCGCGCATACTCTGGGCCCTTCTCAATGCTTTGTTTGTTTCCCGTGGAGCGGCATCACAAGCAATTGCTTTCGCCGCTAGGCTTGCGTTTGGGCCGTCAAGATGGAAGCTCAATGCTTGCCGGGACAATGGATGTATCGGACCCTTCTCAGATGGCGATACAGCTGTTGTTGTGCTGGTGAACTGCGAGGCGGCTACTTTGGGCACATGTCGATACGAAGGCATGTTCCCAAGCTCATCATGACTTTTCCGTGTACTTGATGAGCCGGGCTTCTGGTGATTAGCATGTTCAAATGGCGTCTCTTCATGCGACGACGAACGATCCGTCTTGCGTGTAATGCCGATCTCGCTTTCGGTTTCCCCTACACAATCGGGCAACGGTTGATCAAGGTTTCGGTTCGACCGGCTGCTCAAAGAGTGTTGCTGTAGGTCGATTGCTGCATATGCCCTCGCCCGTCGCTTTCTATCCGAATGTGCCCTTTGTTCTGCTAGCACGACACTAAGTCTTCTCGCCAGTTCTTGTGGATCAACTGGTTGGGACTGCGCTGGCAGCGATTTCGGCCTAGAGGTTGCCTGAATGCTCTCTTGTTTCGCCAAGACAGGCAGTTGGAGGTGGGTTGGTGGATAAGCCATGTGCGCCAGCATATTGAAGGTCGAGCTACTGAAGGCAATGTGCTGCAGATGGCTGCGTCGAGCCTAAGTGGACAACAGTCGCGGGATTGTAAAGTAGAAATGAGAAATCAGGTCGAATAAGAAAAGATGTCGAGACAAACAGCAGTAAGCGATGGTGCTGACTGGGTACGAAGCTAAACGCTTAAATACTGTATAGCAATGACGGGTCCTCCTCTAGATCGATATACCCCGTCAAGCATAACGGGTTCGTTCTAAAGCTTGATTATTTCCGCAGACAGTTCTTGACCTCGACTCGTTAGAGTGGATGTTCTGCAGGTCTTCGCTTCGTCTGTATGCATATGCAAGCGTCCAGCCCAGTCTCTGCGCTCAGAACTGACAGTTATGGCCGGCAGAAAATCCCAAGGAGCAATCAAATCTGCTGAAGGAGCAGTCAAGATATCCCCCTTGCTGTGTGGTCGAGTTCCCAACGGTTAAAGCTTTGTCGCCCAACTCTTGTTTCTGCTTGTTGTCACGACCAAAGAAAACCAACCGTCACCGTCGAGTAACGCGAGGGGCGCTGTGTGTCGGGAGGTGGGCTGGGGGTAAAAAGAGGTCGACAGTGATCGTCAGATCGTTCCTACTCACTTATGTAAGAACCAGGAACTGTCATTGGGCAAGCGCTAAGGACAATTCCATGATGCCGTGTCTCCTTTTCGAGCGACACGAGAATGCTCCGTATCTTATGTATTTTCCACCTTCATGCCTAGGTACGTACCTGCCCACTTCCAGTAGGTTATAATCTTCGTCTGAATAACCAGTCGCGGAGATTGATGGCATGTAAAGTAAGTATGTGTGCTCACTGCTGGCCCCATCAGAGATCGGCGGGCGTTTCTTGGGTCATATGCGAGGCGGGATAAGTCCCGATGATTGATGCCGTTTTGTTATCTATTCGCTCTTTGGTCTTGGCCCAAACAGCCGTTGGTTCTCATCATGAAAGCAGGTATGAAACTTGCACATAGTGGGGTTTCTCCCACGCTGTATTCGATCTGAGTAACAGCTACTGTGGTGAGGTCTGAAACCGAATCTTCAAGTAGACAAGTGAAACGAAACGTGGAGGGTCCTGAGTAGGTAGGTATTCATGCAGCCAGAACGTCGCGTACATAGACAGCACAGCGTAGCTGATTCAAGGAGGTGGGTTTGCAACTTCTTGGGACTTGTCGATCGATCAGTGGCTCAAAGTCATTCGCCTTTGGAGATGAGAGCATATATCTGGCACCAATGGTTCCCAACGAGCTTCTCACCTGAGCACCAGGTGGCAGAGCTTTTGGCAGCTGGACTGTGATGATCGAACCAACGTGATGTCGGCTCTTAGGAGCGCGTGAGGACTCTGGCGATGAGAAAAAAGGGACTCTGGAAGAGAGGGAACGACGCCAAGCCTCTTTCTCACAACGTCTCACGGAGGAATGAGCGGCTTGTTGGTTTGTACGAAAAGATGTAGGACTATGTACCCTTGTACGCGCCCTAGTACCCAACAGGTAGGTCCTGGTACATATTTATTTCATATGTGCTCAACTTGCGCCTCTGTCGAGTCTGTCCTAAGCATACAGAGTACATGCCTTGCATGCTGCACACGCTACATACGGAGTACAACATTGCTTCACGAATATACGGAGTACATCACAGCGCGACTTGCAAGTTCCCGCGCCTGTCAACGAAACTGCAACGGCTTTGCGTCTATAAGTCTCACTTCATGTGTTCGAACCCTCAATGATCGACAAGACTTCCCGGACTTGGGCCAATACAGTACACACTCATCTGCTAGCGGTGCAACGACAACTGCCAATGCGGGAACCAGGGGAGCCAGCCCCGTACGGTGTACCTAATAATGCTCCACCGAGTCTTCGATCATCTCGCAACACAGATCTTGTTACAACTTCCGAGTCAAAATGCCCGGTGGCTGACCCGATGTGGCTATCGGTCAGTTTCAGCTGTATGTATGTTATTATCAAAATCAAAGGCAAAGTGGGCCATGACCGTGTCACCTTTGTGATTTTTAGGCCGCCGGCTACGAGAACTTCAAGTTCCAACGTCTACAAAACAAGTTCGCCGATCAGGGGTTTGCGACTCTGGAGTCCTGGACTATACATGATGAGACTTCCTAAGGAACATAGTGATGTGGTACAACTCATATCGTGTGACTGAATGAATGTCGTGTATCATGGTGTATGTGCAATGCTGCTTTTCGTCGGCATCCGCATTACGTAAAACATACCGCAATTGTTTGGGTTAAGCACATCCAACACAGCCAGCTCAGAGGCTATCCGGCAACAAATTCCAAATGGGACTACATAGGTACGTCAGTGTCGCAGGCTGAAGTGCTTGCCAAACAGCATGCAAAGGAAATGCAAGATAAGAACGTGCTATGTATGTATTGAACGTATGTACATGCACGGAGTATGTACATACATATGCATATTCCGTATGTACTTCCACACTTATTTACCGTTGATGCAGGAGAGGAAAGTCTTCACCGCACACAGGACCACAGGTGCAGGTAGGTACCTACTATGTATGTAGCAACTTCCTACATAGGTACCTAGATTACTTCCCATAGCCGCTCTGTAGACTGTGAGTCGGACATTTCGCCAGAACAAGGACCCTTTTCTAACGTCCGCACTTCCCTCGGCAATGGGCATCGTCTCAGGACTCATCAGGACTCAGGACTCAGGAGACAGGACTCGAGGTCATTGCTGGAACTTCTCTAGCGTGGGCAACGCCACATTCCCACCAATTCTTCCCAGGCTTGCAATTTCACGCCACCTCCTGACTCTTAACTTTCTGGCAACGAGGGGCGGTCTCTGACAAGTCCACTTTGTTCTCTCCCTGCCGTGTCACAGCGCATGACTCCGAGGCTTGCTTCTTATCGGTTCCCTTGCACAACAGTCAATGCCGATCTGGGGTGCAAGCGCTTCACCACCATCGGCCTAAATCGTACTCTAAATCGTATTGTGTTTCTGCGCGGAAATCGCCCGCTACTTCGACGCTGCAGGGTACGAACCTCAGGAGGCCTTCAACCTTCAGGATACGAGCAGGGACGCTCTTGACGCCGGCCAGCTTGAATCAGAGTCAGCGACCAACTTCGCACCATCATTATACATAACTGGTCTTTTGCCAACCAGGAAGTGGCATTCGGTAAGTGGCTCCCTTCACTCGTCTCGGGTCATTCATCAGTGTCAAATGGCGCCTTCGTGGCTGTCGTGTCCGCCAGTAGCTGTTTCACGTTGACTTCGACTGAGCGCGCTCCTCTTCACCAACGCCTACCCATCTGCGCATGTCATTGTCTCGGAGGTCTGAGCCCTTACGCCTTCTCGAATTACCTACCTATGGGGCTTGGGGCTCGCTTTGGCTCTCGTTTCATTGCCTTCAGGTGCCATTTTTTGAACATGGCCCTGGAGATGCGGCTGGGACCGTGACTTCAAAAGTTCTAATCGAGGCAGTAGTGGCCGTAGACCTTCCGAGATCAGCACCGTGTCACCGCGGAAACCTTCTTCTGCTACGTACAATCCCATCTGCAACGAGACTGAGGCAAACAAGACAGCCGGCACCGCCACTCTCGAGGTCTTTGGATCAATCTGCTGGACGTGAGGAGTGCGAAATTCGAAGAGCAGCGTTTCAGCGGAGCCGGAAGACGATAGCGATGACCATATTAGGACCTCACGTTGGCCATCTCCTTGCCGAGAGTCGTTGACCATTGGGCCTGTGCGGAACTGGGTAAGATCGTCAAGCAATCCTCCGCTGGTCATAGGGTCGCCCCACCTAGCTCTTCTTTCTGGCCTCCTGGGATCCTCCAACCACCACGAGGCTCAGGGATGACCGAGGAAATGCTGGAGATCGTCATTTACTGCTGCAGGCGCTGTTCAGACTCATGTCGTTGTCTGAAAATGGACATTGGCTGACCTGTGTCGTTTCTTCTCCTCGCAGTCGCATCCCTCATGATGGAGAGCTACAACATTGCCATCATCGGCGCCGATGACGTGGGCAAATCGTCCTTTGTTCAGCGCGCTCTGGATCTGGCTTGCCCTCCAGCCACAAACCCGTCTAGTGTCCGCATGGCCGTTGACAATGTCACACATATGGTAACACTGTTCGAGTTGGAGTTAGAGCATTTCGAACTCGATCCTTGTCAGCCAATACAGTGGCCAAAGCAGGTCAACGGTCACATTGTTCCTCGACTTGATGCCGCTCTGGTTCTTTATGATGTCATGTCCCGAAATTCTATTCGCGAGCTTCCACAAATGGTTGGTATGTGTCGCAGTCTTCGCCACAAACCCCGTAGCCACAATACGTGGCGGGCTCTCAATTGGTTCACCGAAGCGTTCAGACGAATGGCTGACTTATTGAAACGTCAGCTTCTCTCACCGATGCCGGGCTTCCTGCAATACTCGGCGCGTGTAATTGCGACCATCCAGAAGATGACTGGGACATCAACGCCGACGAGCTCGCCAACGAGCCCTTTTTCAAGTCTTTTGTTAACCATTACCGGATTTCGACACACGGAGCGGACGTTTCTCGAGCCTGCCTTTACAGCGTGGTACGTGCCGCAATTATGCACAAACGAGGTGTGTAGCACATAAAAGGCATTTCTTTAGGATCGTATTGACAACTCTACCCATAGATGTGAATGGCGATGAGACTGTTTCCAGGAGACGGGCACAATCTGCCATCAATTTACAAGTTTCAGATCCGAATGGCGGCCGACGATTGAGCGAACACAGCAGGCACAGTCTGGCGAGCTCGGATTTCTCAATTCAGCATGGCGACGACAGTACGGCTGAAAAGCCCCAGATCGCGGGTGTCGCCTTCAAGGACCTGGTAGATCGTTTGCTCGCCCCGCCGCTCTCCAGAGTCGACAACAATTTTTCGGATATCTTCCTCTGTCTTTATCGAAAATTTGCCGCTCCGAACGAGTTATTCTCAGCGATTCAAGTGCGACTACAGAAAGTACAACATGATGAGTCTGCAAATTACCTAATAAAAACGGCAACGCAACTTCGAATTGTCGAAGTTGTTTCGAAGTGGGTTTCCTCATATCCAGGCGATTTTGCAAGATCTGGCACCAAGGGCAATCTCGAGGACTTCATCAGGAATTTGTCCAAGGAACCGATTTTCATGTTCGCCGCTCAACAATTGCGCCGTAACTTCCAGTCGGACGTCATTGAGGACGATGATACTGGCTGGGCCAATTCGGACAGTTCATTGGACGAAACTGGTAACAACTCTCTTTCCGAGGAGATGGAGGAGCTCTCCGCGGAAGTCAGCAGTCTTCAGCTTGACGGAGAGTCTACTATGCTACCAGGGGGCTCAGACAAGTCGTCGTCCATGGACAGAAGCAGTCGAATGGGCAGTCAATTTCCGTTCAACACTTCTGAAGAATATGAGAGAGAGGCAATGCTGCTGGAGCCATCAGATCATTTGCCAATGAACAAACTTCGATATCACTCATTTATGGACATCTCTGATTACGAAGTTGCTGATGAGCTCACACGAATCGACTGGATCATGTTTTCTTCGATACGAATTCGTGACTTTGTTCGTCACGTAAGCTTGTCTGCAGCACAAAGAAACAAGTGCAGGAGTCTACAGAACGTCAATCGCATGATTAGCCACTTCAATCACGTTGCCAAATGGGTGGCCAACATGATTCTGCTGCGAGACAAGGCCAAACATCGGGCCCAGATGCTGGAGAAGTTTATGAATATTGCCCTTAGGCTCCGCCAATTGAATAACTACAATGGATTGGCAGCTGTGCTTGCAGGAATTAACGGAACTGCGATCCATCGATTAACACAGACTCGTGCTCTTGTATCAGCTGAAGTACAGAAACGATTCGCCAGGCTATTGCTTCTAATGGGGACGCAGAAGAGCCATTTTGCGTATAGATTGGCCTGGGAGAATTCGCCGCTACCACGAATTCCATTCATTCCCTTACACAGAAGGGACCTAGTCACAGCGGAAGAAGGAAGCAAGACAATCATCGGCTCCAATGACGATCGCATCAATTGGAAGAAATTCGAGGTACTGGGCGAGATTCTACTGCCTATCATGAAAAGCCAAGGAACGGCTTATCCAAATTTGACCAAGCACAACGTGGCCAGAGAATTGATTCTGGGTTGCCGCATGCCCATGGATGATGAGGTACGTGCCAGCAGAATTGAGTCGTGCGATGTGAAACAGTTTCTGACTATTCTATTTCTCATGATTAGGAAATTTATCAGCGGAGTCTTCAAGTAGAGAGCAGTGCGTTGGTACCAATAGAGCCAATCAAGAAGAAATTCCCATGGTTTGCTATATAAGCCTACGGGCACGGAGTTCAGAAAGGCATGGGCGGGGAACGGAGTTTCAGGTGATGGACATATTGGTATTGGCATGGGCCTCGTAACGATGAACGTGTAACATTTACTGCCCTTTAAAGAAACAAACAAAAGAAAGTCATGTTCGTTTCTTGTTAACTGTTATCCATGTCCTCTTGCACGGAGCAATGTTCGCGAGACTCCTTCGGTTTCGAATTACTGAAACGCGATGATAGTTCACCAATGTGCGCTGTCAAGTGAATCTTCTTCGGCCTTTTCATTTCCTCACTGGCACTTTGTGACTCGCTCCTGCCACAAAACCGTATCAGACAACATTTTAGGTGTCGCAAAAGGGAAGGAGCGAAGGGTCAATCACTTGAATCGGGTTTGCCTACGTAATCTTCTCGCGCAGCATTGGAGAATTGGAGACTTGCATGCCTTGCATGCCTTGCAACTTCATACCGATCATGATTCCTCCTCGGAAGGGTATACCTTGACGATGAGCCCGACATCAATCTCCTTATCGACTTTCAGCATAGAAAGTAAATTGGAGAAGACAACCCTAAGATCCGCGGGGCAATTGGAGATTGACTTGCCTGGCAGCTGCGGCAATATCCAAACAGCTCTGGATCTTGAGCACGTTGTTGAAAAGGCCAAGGTGTGGGTTGCGAAACAAGGCTTGTGCCACTTAAGCGTCGACCTGCACTTCAATGGGAAGCCAATTTCTAATGTCGATACATTAAATAACCTCGAGGCTGCGATGATGAGGTGCGATGTAGGATCAGCCTGGCAGTTGAATGCTGCGCCGGCCTTGACTAATTGATGAATTACGGATAACAGGTCTGGGAGCAACTGGAAATTGGACTCGTTCCCGTCACAGGGCACCACAATGAGCGCACAAACCGGATTACATATTCTATTCAACACCCTGATCTATCCTCTTCATTGACACCACCTGACGCCGCTTCAGTGGCCGTACTCCGATCAGTCCTGTACTCGGTGGACCTCGTTACAAGCCAATGTCGCGAGTCTTGTGCTTCCGAGGGTGAAGGAGTCGAGCGACCCGATGACAACAAACTTCAGCTTTTCAATAAAAGATTGCCAAGAATACGAACTGCATGCTCGAATGAAGACGATGAAGAATACAACAATCTTTCACCTAATGATCGGGACGCTGTCGACGAATTCCTTAGCGCCCTGTGTATATCTTTTGGGTCCTCTGATTCACCGCGTAGGATGCCAAGTAAGAGGCGCAGGATAGAAGACGAAGTGACAGATGTGATATCTTCGCCTCAAGTCAGAATACTGCTCTCCGCGTGGTTGGAAAAGATTCTTCTGGGGGCAATGCGATACCCCAAAAAGACCATGACGTTGACGCAGAGCATAGCAGCTCCACCACTGTCACAACTAGCTCCTGGAGTCTTCAATGTGCCGTATCTCAAGGTAATCATTACAGAACCCTGAGGTGTTGTGCTAGCTAACTCGGTGGTAGAACGTGTCTGCGAAACGAGACTTTATCTCCATAATCTCAACATCCCTGGCCCGTATGAGCAATGCAGAGTCTCCAAGTCTACGCAAGAAGGTAGAGAGACTTGGTATGCTGACCATGATGCAAGACGAAGGCGCTCTGCGGACGGGTCAACGACATAACGATATTTGTGTAGGAATTGAGCTGAAAACTTGGTGTATATTGGCAGCGGAAGCGTCTGGGTCGAAAAGACGAAGGTCTCGATTACCGGCGACAAACTAGACTGAGCCGCGTTCGTGTGAGGGACTCAGAAAGCAGTCGTCGAATAGTATAGTCATTTCTTTCATTTCCATGAGAACTTCCACGTGACGAAAGGAAGGTACATATGCCACCAATCTTGCGCAGGCAATGAATGAAGTCCAAGATTGTTGTGAAGTACTGTCCTGTCCATACGCCGCTAGATATGAAGCCGAAAAGCTCCGGAAAAAGCACCGGCCCCATGAACAGGATATGTTTCCGTGCAATTTTCTGGACCGCGAGGAAGAACAACTCAGAGGTGAAGGGACAGGTCGTACAGGAGCAGTGTCTGTACATTCGACGACGAATAGTTTCGCTTTGCCAGACTGCACACTCAGCCTGCTAAGTCCTTCTCCCTTTCTATTTCGAGGTTTTATCACGGTGGTGTTTTATTTCCGTCCAGGCCCTGCCCTGACTTTATCGAGAGCAGGCTTCTTGGCCTTCTTCTTCGTCTGCTCAGGCTTCAGAGTCGCAAAATGAATAAACCAAATGAGAAGGCACTGCACAGCGAGCCCGGCGAGCACCAGCAAGAAATTCAGACCGAGGTGAGGCTGGTCGTTTAGAACTGCGACGAATTCGTTGGTCGCGCCAACCTTTTTCAGCCAGTCATAGTTGATCATTTTATCTTCGGAGACGACGATGAAGAAAAGACTGGATGGGCAGAGAAATGCTTTTAGGCGACGCGCCAGCGAGATAGGGGGGGAGAAATGAAGGAAGAGGGATGAGAGAAATAAAGTACGATTGGTTTCCTCGTGAATCGTGATCGCTAAGAGTTGGAAAGAAGGTTGGGAGTGGCGCTTGGGGCAGTTGGTGAGCGTAAGGTCGTGAGGTTGTTGATGGCACAAGGTACGAACGGCAGATCGCGATCAGTAGTATCTGGACGGGTTGAAAAACAAAACAAAAAACCACAGGAGAGGGAAAGGACAAAGCACTGCTGGATATGGATGGGACGGCGCGGTCGTGGTGACTTCGCTATGGCCTACGAGGCACTAGGAGAAGGTCCATGCACTTGAGACAATTCTGGGATCGCCGTTTCAAAAGATGCGGCGGCGGTGTGTCGAAGGCTTTGTGAGGAACAAGACGGGCGTAACGGTGCTTCAATGTGGCATCTAGGACATGTTGTCATGAGAAGAACTGAAAATAGCCTCCGTAGCTATGTCGGTATGTATTCATTCGTCGACCTGAATCCCGTTCTTCTGATGATAATCCATTAGCTACCTACGGCGTGAAGAATCCACATGACAAACCACGTGATCCCGCCGAACCGCCGCAAATTGTAAACTCCGTAATCCGGGGCCATCCCAGATCCTCCGCCAGCTTCGCGCTAACCGGATTAGTCGAAACTCCAATGGAAGATTTGCCTGGCCATCAAAAATCTCGAGCTCACTCTCATGGAAGGCAGGACGCTGCTCGACTCCAGGATCCCAGCACCTACAGCACCTACACGTCGTCGACACCTAGATACGCTGGTGTGCTTGCGACCTTGCCGCCTTTACTAGTCCGCATCAGACGGACAGGCAGCTAGGCCATGAGCGCTGCACGGTCGGCACACAGCCTCCTGGGCCGGTGTATCGCCTCGACACGAACCCGAGCCGCGGTATCACCAGCCATATTGGTGCCATGCCAGCAATTTCATAGCTCAGCACCATGTTATAAGCGACGGTCACGGGTCAAGAGTGTCACGGCCGCCAAGCTTGGGCTGCTGAACCGCGACGACCTGGCCGAACAAATGAAGAATATCGCAGATTATACAGAGGAGGAAATGGAGATTCTGAAGCAGAAGTACACGCCTGAGCAACTGGAAGCGCTCAAGGCCGGAGAAGAAGCCATCAACCCGGACGACCTGCTCATGCAGGGCCGGTTTCGAGAAGATCCGAACCGACCAACCTACGTTGACGACTATACTGTTCTTGACCCCCGATATGATCTCAAGCCCCCAGCCGAGGTGACGCCGCAGGAATTGGAGTGGCCCAGCTTCAGCGAATGGGTGGACAAGTACTGCACGACCATGACAAAGTTAACCGAGAAGAAGACAAGCGATCAGCTCACCAGAGCCATGGTCCGCGCTGTGCGACGAGTCAAGGAAAGCAATGGCGCCAACTCGATCGATCTGACAGAGGAGGAGCTCAACGAACTCGAAGCCAATCCCGATCTGCTCGACAAGTACGTCGAGGCGGATGAGAAGAAGGCGAAAAGACAGAAAGACAGTCAAGAATCCGAGCCCGCCGTGCTGACTCTCGAGGAAGCCGAGAAAATCAGTAATGCCATCAGCACCGAGTGGGAAAAGGAGTTCCAGACCCTCTTGACAGACAAGAACGAGCGCGAGATCACGCCCACAAACCTGGAGCTCTTGGCAGATGGCCCCGCGGGCCTGAGCCGTGCCGACTCCGCCCTCGCTCCGGAGCTGGGCAAAGTACCCGGCGTGGTGGGCTTGTACAAGTCGGCCAAGGACCCCGAGGACGAAGGCAATGACGACGCTGGATATTACCAGGAAATCAAGCGCGTGACAGGCCTGAAACTCAAGGAGATTCAATCCATTTACCGTAAAGTGCTCGTCACGCGATGGGTCTCCAACCAGACTCGTCTGGGCAAAGTGCGTAGCACCGCCGTGGTGGCCATTGCGGGCAACGGCAACGGCCGCCTGGGCATCGGAGTCGCCAAGTCAACCGAGCCGGGTGTGGCGAGCGAAACGGCCCAGTTGCTGGCCATTCGCAACATGAAGCCCATTCGGCGATACGAGAACCGCACCATCTTCGGGACCTCCAAAGCCAAGATCAGCGGCACGGTTGTTGAGCTGTTTTCCCGTCCACCCGGTAAGCAAGTGTCCTGTTTTTCTCTGTTTCATTATGAGTTTTTTTCCTTCGTGGTAGCGCTTTCGTGCTTCATGTCTCTTCTCTTATCCTCAAAAAGAACCTGTTCTGATATCTACTCTCCTCCCAACGAAATCGTTTGCTGACCTTGCTGTCTACAAGGCTTTGGTCTTCGCGTCCCGCACCGCATCTTTGAAATGTGCCGCGCCTCGGGCATTCACGACATCCACGCACGCATGCCCCGATCCAAGAACCCCATGAACTCGGTCAAGGCCACCTTTCAGGCGCTCACAAACCAGGTCGATCCGGAAGAGATTGCCATTGGCCGAGGGAAAAAGCTTGTGGATGTGAGGAAGGTATACTACGGAGGAGCTGTTCACTAAATATACAGTTGGGGTCAGGCAAATCAACTCGATGTGCTGATTTGAAGAAGGGGGCATGTAATGTCTGATGTTTGTATGTATACTATTGTACATTGTTCCATACCATAGATCTGGTGTCGATGTCCACGCTTATCTCATTCTCATGGGCATGCTGTGCTTCTGACTGTGCTTCTGGCGCTCGCTCTGGCGATTGACGGTATTTACTGTGCTTGCAGCGTTTCGTGTACATGCTGTGCCTCCATCATGGCCCTCTCTATGCGCCATCCAATCCAACTCCAGCCCATTGTCAAAATCCCCTCTACTCCTCCCACTTCCCATCCCCTTCATACTCCTGCTGCAGCACGATGCTGTACACACTCGTCTTGAGCAGCGTAAACGCCAAGCTCGTCTTCCTCTCCAACTCGCGCAGTCCGTCCCCAATCTGGAGCGACGAACTCGATGCCAACTCGTCCAGTTTGCCTGCCAGCTTTTCATTTATATTAGCCGGGCGTATTGTTATTTAGTCGCCTTTCTTACTTGCGCATTCTACTGGGGCTTTTTATCGTTGGGGACTAAAAAGAAAAGGCTCGCGCCAGAGAGTTTCCGCACATGTATATACGTGTGTGTGTGCATAACACAAACTGAGGAGAGGAGGTCAATCTACCTACCTTGCTCATATTACTCGCCAACCGCTCATACTCCTCCAGGACCTGAATCTCCAGTGGCGATAATTCAGGCTGCGACAGCATGTTCTTGTCCATCTTTCTCGAATGGGTGTCTTCTTCTTCTTCTTTGCTTTAATTCTGGCCTGGAAGGCAAAGAGTGAATGTGGAAAGGAGCAAGACAAAAAAACCACAGCCGGTCCCTTAGACGACTTGAACCCGTCTATCTCTTCTCCCTCTTCCGGATAGAATTAGCAGGGGAAGCACTCGCAAGAGCCTGGTTGTCGGACGGCTGGGTCGTCCTCGTCGTTGTCTGTTGAGCCGTAGCCTGTCACAATCGGAACTTTGTGCATGGTATGTACCTACTATGTATGTACCTACTCCGTAGGAGGAGGTACCTATGTATGTACCAATTTTTGGGTTTGCGAAGTGGGGTCATCACAGTGCACCTCTAAAAAATTACGCGTGGGGTGAAACCTTTTGAAAAGGACACCCACGAGTACCTCTTTCAAGTTGCATTATCAGAAACAACGACCAATACTCCAACGACCAATACTCGAACCGGTCGCTTCTTGGCAATCACTTCACTCACTTACGGAACTTACGGCCAAGACTAATCCATCAGTTCTCATTCACCACATATTTACCAAGCCCGATCATAAAGACAGTCATGTTTTCTTATGCTCATCACCATCTTTCACCCACCAAGACCACTCATGATCCATCACATGATACATCACTCCATCATCTCAGACCAACCCTGAACACTAATCATTCAATTCATCACCATCCTATTCCAATTTCCATCCTATCCCATCGCGAACACTTCCTAAACAACACATCCGGCGTTCACACACCCAGCCACTCAAGACACAACGCCCACGAAAGCTCTCCATCTCTCGCCTCTCAAGTCCCTGTAAGTGAACTGTAATAACCCGCACAGAGCGGAATAGGGGGGGAATCATCATCCGCGCAAAGAACAAAAGAAAATAAATAAAACATACGAACCGGACGTAAACCAAACGAACAAAAGAAAAGGTGGTAAACGTGAACCCAAAAGCTTGTAAAAAAAAAAATAGAAGCAAAAGGAAAAGCAACGCAAAAAAACCAAAAAAAAAACCAAGCGCCTCTCCTACAAGGCGCCAGGCTAATCCAATACATACACTCATTCCACATACCGCATACCATATACCATATACCACACACGTAATTCATGCCTCCCCATGATCAATCCCCCTCCTAACTCCCATACACAACCATACCCGTCTCATCAATAGCACTCATGCCAACTCCACTCTCCGTATACTCACTATACCCAGCCTCAGAGTCCGTATACCCAGCATCCGACTCCGTATACAGACTGCTCGAAACGACCGTCGTGCCCGCACTACTGCGACGCAGCGTCCTCCTATCCGTATCACTGCCCTCGTGATCATCCTCATCCCCATGATCCGCGACCGAGTCAAGCATGGAGCTATTCTCATCCGTGTAGTCCACTGTGCTGGTAGCCACGCTTCTAGCAGGCGAAGGAGCCACACTGTCAGACTCATCAACCTCTTCAACCGTAATGGCCCCAAGGCCCCGATTCTCTTTATCTTCCTCTCCGCCGAGGCCCTTTCCTAGGCCACCACCCCAGCTGCGCTTACGCAGAGCGAGGTTACTAGCTGCTGTTCTGACGCTCTGGCTTCGTCTCACAGACGCAGACGGCGAGCTACTGTTTATCTGGCTCAGAGACACGATGCGTCGACCCGATGCGCTGTTTGCTGGTGAAGCCAGGGCCAGGTTTCTCTTGGCGGAGAGGGCCATGCTGACCGCTGGTCGCTTGGATCTACCGTCACCGGGCGTCGGCGTCGTCTCCCCGCTTTCCACAGCCGCAGCCGCAGGTTTTCTAACCCGCTTGCGGCTCATGTCGTCCCGGCTCTTACTACCCTTGGCCATGAGAAGAATACGAGAATGGTCCATGACTCCCTCCACGATACGTCGCTCCAGCCTCTCGGCGCGATGCTCCATGTCGGACAACTCTTCTTTGCGTAGGCGCAGGGCCGTTTCGAGTGATCCAACATCGCCCGCCAGACGAGTCTTTTGCTTGATTAAGCCTTCATGTTCGTTCCGCAGTTTATACACACTGCTACGGACTCTCTCCTCCTCGTCCCTGAGGCTCAGGATCGAGGCTTCCACGTGATCGCGTTCAGCCAGCTTACGCTCTAGTTCAAGATTGGTCTCTCGCAGCATCTTCTCTCGATCTTCATGTTCATCCTCAATACGTTGCGTCTGGTCGGAGAGGAATCGGGAAATTTCAGCTGCAGTGTTGACAACAGACTGATGGACCTTGTCCAAAGTTTCGAGCTGTGACACAATCTGGGGCGCTGATGTAGTGTTGTGATCGACGAGCTTGTCAAGCTTTTCTTGCACAGAGGTGCCATCGCTTTTCTGCTGTTCGGCGAGCTGCTCCAGCTTTGTTTTGACTTCCGAGTCGTCGTATTTTGACTCCACTAGTACCTTCAGCTGCTCCTTGACATCTGAATCGTCGTACTTTTCTGGCGTAGGAAGCATGGCTACATCGAATGGCTTCACTTCGGCAATCTTGTCGCAAATATCAGTGTTGGAGGCCTTGGCATGCTCGAAGTGTTCCCCCACGAGCAGCAGGATATCCTTGACGGCTTCCAAAATCTGTGGTTGAGTCTCCTTCATCTCGCCCTGCAGGCCCTCTACGGCCGTGGCAGCTTGTCGGATTTGCTCCAATGTTTGTTCGTGCTCCGCCTTGCCTTCGGTCGTGTTTTCTTCAGTACGAGCGGCAAGATCCTCAACCTTGGAGAAGACCGTCTTGGATGCTTCTTCCATTTTCTCGAGAGAATCGGTGACTGTAGAGCCGAGCGTATCAATCAGCAGCTTTAGATCCTCCGCGATGGTCTTGGTGCTGGCCACCGCGGCTTCCGTCTCGAGTCCGCGTGCCTCGTTGGCGTCCGACTTTTGCTCCATGGCAGTCTTGAACTCGTCCTGCTTGGCAACCAGCTCCGCCATCTTTTCCTCAATCTTGGTGCCAATGTTGTCGGCCGCCTCTTGTAACTTCTCATTGGATTCCAGCCGAGCGCCTGCCACAACCTCCTTGTTTTCCTCAAAATGGGTCTTCATCGCCTCAAACATCTCCTTGACATCTTCACCAACGCTCTCGTTCTTGTCAATCTTTTCGCTCATGCCTTCGAATAACTTGGTCAGGCCTTCAACCCCAGATGAGCCCTCCTCCATCTTAGCCTTGAAAGCCTCCTGAAACTCCTCTAAGAATGTCTTGACCTCGGTCACGCGGTCAGCCACACCCACAATCTCAGCTTGACGATCGTCCATAGCCTTGACAGTGGATTCGCCCAGAGCATCAATCTTCTCTTTGGCATCTTTCAAAACAGTTTCGAGATTGGAAACATCTTCCTTATTGGAGAAGGTGGCAAAGTCCGTACCAGCCAGACCATCTAGGGCTGTCTTGATTTCCAGAACGACAGCTTCAACTGCCTCAACTCCAGACTTTGTGGCCATCTCTTCCTCAGTAGAGGGTGGCTGTTCGCTCTTCTCCTTCATCTCCTCCAAGGTGAGGCTTAGTTGAGTGACAAGTGTTTCCAGTCCCAGCAAGTCCTCCTTGTGAGACACGGAATTGAGCTGTTCGGAGATGGAACTCATCGTTTCGCGGGACTCGAGAATAAGTGTCTCCACTGCGTCGATATGCTCCTTGCGGACTGCTTGCTCGCCTTCGACGAGATCGTCAAGGCTGGCTTTGGTGTTGCGTAAAATGGTTTCGATAGCTAGTACGTCGTCCTTGGTAGCTGCGTCGCTATTGATCGTAGCGTCTCCTTCATCTTTTGTCTCTTCACTTGGCTCGGCGGCGGCATCGGACTCGGGCGCTGTAGCTTGAGCGGCGGCAGCAGCAGCAGGCTCCCGAGACCGCACCTCATCAACTCCTTCTTGTACGCTTCGAAGCATGTCTTCCAAGCGGGCAAGGTCCTCTCGCTGGACGGTCTCGGCCTCGGCCTCGGGCTCCATGGCTTCGACCTTGATCCGAAGCTGGGTAATCAGGACCTCGAGATTGCGAATATCGTCCTGCTTCAGCATGTTCGCTGGGATGATGGCACGGTCGTTGTCTTCCTCATCAGCAGTACCCACGGCAGTCATGGCTCGGTCATTATTGCTGCTATCCCGAATGGTCTCAATTTCCGATCGCACCGATGCAAGTCCAGACTTGAGGGCATCTAGAATCTCATCGTTGGCAGTCAAATCAACAGGTTTATTAGACATTCTGTCAAAAGCCGCTCGAAGGTCATTCAACCCATCTTGTATGGCGTCAAGGATTTCGCTCGTCTCGGGGCGCGGCCGCAGAATCTCTTGTCGCAGGCTTGTCAGTCCGTTGTGAAGCGCATCGAGAACCTCCTGATGACCGGCGTCAGAACCCGCTTGCGTCGTGGTAGGAACCATGGACGAGTTAACAATCTCGCGCAAGCCCTCAATCTCGTTGTGAAGATGCTCGCGCGAGTCGTCATTGGCTTCCGACACGACCTTGGACACTTCTTCCTTGAACTCATCCATGGTGCGAGTCAGGGTCTCCATGAAGCCATCATGGTCAGTTGCGCTCGAGACGCGGTCGACATAACCTTCTATAGCAATGCGAAGATTATCAAGTCCATCTTTGGTGGCATCCAGGACGTGGTCCGTGTCTCGTCCGTTGGCGGCCAAGTTCTCCTTGGCCTCGTCCGAGAGAGCCCGGAACTCGAGCTTCATGTATTCCATAATATCTTGCAAGCGAGTGACAATTTCGTCGTGGTTAGGGGCCAGAGCCACCGCAAGGGCATCACTTCCAGGCAAGTCCAATCCCTCGAGCCCTTCGCGAACAGCATGAAGCATGTCTTGATGGGACATGTCGTTGCCAACAGCCGAGGCTGCAACGGGGAATTCAAACTCCTCAAGGCAATCACGAACAGCATCTATAATCTCATCTCGTGACAATGATGCCGGCGTGTCGACCTTTGGCGGTTTGAAATGCTTCAGACCTTCCACAACGGCCTGGAACACCTCTTCGCGGGTAGCCGATTCGGGTCGCTCGTCACGAGGGGCATATTCTTGGAGGCCCTGTTTGAGACAGGCCAGGACTTCGTCTCTCTCGAGGCCTAGCTGTTGTACCTCGATCTCGGGCTTGTAGTTTTCCCAGGCGTCTCGGACGGCTTCAATCACGTCATCTCGGCTCAGATCAGGCATGTCGTCTCGAGAGGCTTCGTTGTCCCGCAGTGCAGCACGCATGGCGTTGTAGATTTCCTGGTAATCGACCACAGTCTTCTGAGAGGATTGGGATTGGGCAGACTGGCGCCGATGCTCCCTCAACACATTGTTCAACTGCTCCTTCATCTGCTCAAGGCCTTCATCGATGACTCTGGAAACTTCGTCCTTGCTGGGCGGCTCGGAATCTTCGATGCTCTTAACCCCGACATGTTCCAGCCTCTTGCCCAGCTCTCGGCCCATGCCAAGAACCTCGCCTCTTAGCTCACGAACGAGGGCCTTTACTTCTGCTGTCAAGCCGCCGCCTTGCGCCACGCTGTCTTTGACAGATCGTATGATTTTCATGAGGTCATCGTTGACGAGATCGGCACCACGTCCGGGAGGCGCAGACGATCGTCTGCTGTCTGCACTGTAAGGGAGCCTCTCCACAAGTTGATTGAGTCTGCCTTCTCCCGGTTTCAGCAACTCCATGTCTTCTTCTGACATGCTCCTCGCCTTGCTGGCATCTCCCAATATGACCGCGTTCTCTGACTGTGAGCGAACATATTCTGCTAATTCATCGACCTTAGACGAGGTTGCCATTCCAGACAGTTTTTGGGAAAGCTCGGTGAGTAGGCCAAAAAGAGAATCGTGGCCATCCTTGGTGCCCAGCACATTCCAAATCTTTTCCAGAAGCATTAGCGATGCCGAGGTGTCCACACCAGTTAATGACGGAGTGCTGATAGATGCGCCATCGATTGATTCGGCAAAACTCTTCAGAGAAGGCATCCTGGGAAGATGAAATTGCCGGACCTGGGACGGGGGGGAGCCGTATGGCTTATTATCGAGATAATGACCGTTGAAAGACGCAATCCTGCTGGAAGTCTCGTGAATATTACCAAGAAGCTCTCGCAGGCTTTTACGAACATCTTCATCTCTAGTTTTTGTAGCCTCCTTCAAGCTCAACAGATCAGTAGCATTATCGCGACTGCGTCGAGTAAGAGCTGACATTTCCTTCTGGAGAGACGTAGCAATGTTGGTCAGAGTGACAAGCTGTGCAGCGACGTCATCTGAAGAGGCAGGCCCTCTGGGCGTCGAACCATTCGTGATATTTGAAAGAGCAGGCTCAGCCTCCCTCAAAGGAGATTTCTGGGCACTCATATTGTGCAATGCGAGCATAGTTGAGCTTTGCGGCGGTGTGTTTTCGCCCAGAATACTCTGCTGAGGCCGTCGAGCGGTTGGTCTCAAGATAGGTGTCAAGCTTAGTCCGGGCATTGGAGTTGAGTTCTCGGAGTCGACGTATTCGTGCCTTGGCTCAGGCGGTAGTTCTCGCGGCGTAGTGGGTGTTGTTGGCCTAGGATCGGATTTATTCCAGCTTCCCTCGATCATCAAACTCAGATCTCGCACGGAGCCAGGCTGTAGAGACTGCAACCGACGATGGGAAGAGCCTTTGACAAGAGCTCGCTCTGGGGATTCAACTCCGCGCTTGACGACAGCGCTATTCTCTCGCGCCCGCTCGTTCAAGGCAGCATGGGCAGACTGGATGGCGCTCGACGTGCCAGGACGCGAACTCAATCCAGGCGATTGAGGGTTCGGATTCAATGGCAAAGGCGGCGGAGCTCGTTCCGGATCCGAACTATCCCACCTGTTTGTCTGTCAGTTCGAGCACCCAGGAAGGCAAGGTAGAGAAGCAAAGTGCGAAGAGACAAAACGACAAAGACTCAAGTCGGGAAGAAGAGGATGAGGTAAGATTGCATACATGGGAATAAGAGCTCTGAAGCTCTGGTCCAAAGACGCAGAATGCTGATGTTTCGAGTGTCTTTCGCCGTCTCGAGACGATACCGAGTCCCAGTCAGATGTGGGCATGGTACCAAGTCGATTTCAACAATTTTGTTTCCTCCAGCGTGAGATCACAAGGCGTTCTTTGTTTCGTGATCGAGAGGGGCTTTAATCAGGAATGTCGCGTGGTCAGGGCAAGGAATGCGGGCCACCCGTCTGGGCGACTCGTGCGGACGAACGAGATAAAACAAAAAGCAGTGTCACCGAATCGTGTACGTGCGCGTTTCGTAACTATTAATCGTGAAACAATAAGAAAATAACCCCCGAGAAGGGCTTGTTGGTTCTCCACAAGATAGTGATCAGGGTCGTTTCTTCGTAATCATAACAGCCTGCAGCGTTTGCGGAGGGGGGGTATAATGAATTGGTTCGTTCCTGTAAAGGATGGGAGCAGATGAAAATAGCTTGCAACAAGCCGGATGAACTGGTACTTCAGTGATTACCGGGAAGACCGCTCCTCGCTAGTCACTGTTGACGGCCAAACACGGCTCACTGAATTGGGCTGTGAAGTCGTGTGATGTTTTGGGCAGTGCAACGTCATGCGTTGCGCGGGCAACGGCCCGAGGTAGTGGGTCTACCATGCTGATGTGGGTTGCGTGATTGGATTGCTTTGCTGCACCGTATCCACGCATCAAGATCTATCATCTAGGACTCAGGAGGTACATATCATCCGGGTTGTTCCCACCGCAACACGATCCAGTGGAGACGACTTGTACAAGGTACCTATGTATGTATGTATGTACATATGTACAATGTATGTATGTATGTTTGTACATATATGTGTATCATTATGTAGATACATACCATCTTGAGCATTGGTAGACATTATGTAGGTACATACCATCTTGAGCATTGGTAGACATTATGTAGGTACATACCATTTTGAGCATTGGTAGTCTGTAGAGTTCATCATCATGATCAATGTACATAGAGGAGAGTGCCTAATGTGTGAGCGTCTCCTGTTCCACTCTTCCTCCACCACCCTCTTCTACTCCGCGATGACCCTTGCGCAGCCTCCCAGGCGCCATGGGCGTCCCCCAAGTCTTTCGAAAATCAACGCAGATCCTTTCCATTATCACCAAGCTCCGCTGCGCCTGTAGATGGGTACGAGCTTCGGGCCATCATTTCCAACATGTGTGCATGATAGAAGTTAACAAAGGGGGTATACCCAACTTGACAATTGATAAATACAAACAAAAGGCCGTGTCCGGTGTTTTACTTGGACAACATGGAGTCAAATGCAGGAATCAAGGTCTGAGCAAGCCAGAAAGAGAACACGAGCTTGGGGCCAGTCATGAGCAGCTATAAAGGAAAAATTATTGTCAGCATTGTCCTAGGTTCAACTCGCTTTACGCTCGGCCCTCAGGCATCGCCAACTTGATTAGCTGTGGCTTAGCGGGGGAAACTCTTCTTACCTTGGGAACCAAACCCTTGAAGAAACTAGAGAAACCTTCCTGGCGAGCCATGTTGGACAAAATGCGGAAACCACTCTCAGGATTCTCAAAGTTTCGGTTTTGGATTCGGGTCTTGATCACGTCAAGCGGAGCAGAGACAACCAGAGACGCAGATGCACCAGCAATGGAGGCAACGAAGTTCTGGTACCATGTGGCCTTGTTGTAGTCCTGAAGGTGGAAGATGTACTCCTTGGCGAAAGCCGAGCCTCCGAAAAGCTGCAAGAGACAACGTCGTTAGCCACGTTGCACAGATTGTATCAATGTCGGCTTTCTTGGGGAACATACCGCAAATGAACCAGGAGCATTACGGGCCGCAGTCCAGCCCCATCCACGGTACAGACCAAATCCCTCGTCGCGAATGATCGCGAAGATACCACGGCCCCTGAAGGCCTCGGGGTTTGTCTGTCGCTTAATCTTCAGCACGTCGAGGGGTAGTAGCATGACTTCTCCGATACCGATGAGACTGAAGGCAGACGACAAAAAGTTAGTAAGGGCTCAATGAAACCCGGTCTTGGGTCGTCTCCAGCCGAAAGGTGGTCCAAGTTCCACGCACCTGCCGGCAGTAGAGTGCAGAATGGCTTTGCCAGTCTTCTTGCCAAATGCCTGTTCAAAGTCCTTGCCATGGTGCTTCGTCAAATAGTCCCGTGCAACGGGTTGACCACCATACTTGTATACCCTCTGGAGAACCTTGTATCCAGCAGCGTAGCCGAGACCGGGAAATAGCGAAATGAACTTCCGGCCAGCCGACGCACTAGCCATGTCTTTGAAAATGATCTGATTATATTGGGCGACACTTGAAACCTATACGCGACGGGAAGAAAAAGCATGATTAGCTTGGCCATTGCATTTCGCAACAGATCCGCCTGGATGCCGGGGTCGAGATGCTCTTACTCGGCTCTGGTTGCTCATCAATCGCTTGGCAATCGTATCAACCTGCAAATTTCCATGTCAGATTTGAAGTCCAGTCGCGCTCTGCCTCATCTTGAAGGGTGTAGATTAGCGGCTAATCAGTGTAGAGGAGACCTGAGCCGGTGAAAACTTATATGTACGTGGCATTTGGCCTCTTTTCGACATTCCCGTGCGCGCTGAGAGAGGCAGGACGACAGAAGCGTTATCTCTGAGAAAAAGAACATTCGGCCTTTTCTGCAAGCCAAGCTTTTCGGGGAACGCCCAAATCTCTTGCCGCTGACGGCGAGATAAATGGCCATTTAGCTTCAAAAATCGCATACTCTCTCCTCATTGCGTAGGAAAATATAGTCAAAGAGTCCAACTCAAGATCATATCGTTATTCAGCGGCCCAGAGTCTTCCTACCACGATGATGAAACCCCTGGTCCACACCCTTCAGCACGCGGTCGGTGGTCATATTCGAAGAGTACGAACGGGGTGGAAAATCGCCAGCTCGGCAATACCAGCGGATCCTATTACAGCAGTCAATACTCTAATCGTCCAGTTGTGCTTTCATTATGATCAAGTATACCTGAGCCAAGAATCCTGGCCACATTGGACTCCCCTTGCCGGCCTGCATTTCCTGTCGGCGGCGACATTGTGAGGGTTCCTTGTGGTATGAGGCGTGGGGAGAGGAAAGAAAGTTCCACAGAGCAGGCTCAGATTAGTTGAGGAGTTACAGGACAAGACAAGGCGCGCGGAAACGAGAGAAGGATGAAGAGAAGAGAAAAGCTGCTATCAGCACTGCTGAGCTAACCGCAAAGCTAAATTTTCGAGTGCCGTAGACGGAGTGGGTGCCTGCGCTTGCTTGTGGTTCCTGAGATCGGGGGCGCACACGATGATTGGTGGTGAAGATCGGCTGAATGGGGTCTAGTCGCGTTTGCCTGCCCACCGGGCCGCCGATTGCTTATTGCCAGAGCCCGTTCCGCCAGCGTCGGATCCAAGTTGTCCAAGAGGCCGGCTTGGGGGTTTGTTCCATCAGCGCAATCGATACAGTTTGATCGCATGAGGCAAGTAGATAGGAGATGAACGTTCAAAAATCCCTCGCCTATTCCCCTCTTTCCACATCGTTTTGTGCTTGGGACGATAGTACGCCGGGCGTGATACCTAGGTTATTCCTGTGCACCTCCGTTACCCTGCACTAAACTTGGAAACAAAGAAGCCCACTGCAGCTTTTATCACTAGATTTGTTCTGCGTCGAGGCGCGCAAGTAGATGGACCTCTTAGAAAAAGGGAAGAAGATGGAATAGGCGCGCTACCTTACTGTCAATGAATACATCCTACACGTGATGAAAATGTCGAGTGCGACTCATCACCAGGTTTTCCATTTATTATACCTTGTTGATTGCCCACTCCAACTTTTCTTAGTAGTCTCTAAAGACTGATACCAAGTCATCAAGTCGCAGCACTTGGCCCAACAGCTTTTGCTGCCCCTCCAAATGCCGATTGTACTTATTGTAATGCTCCGTAGTCATCACCTCTTGTTCCTTGCCCTTGACATCCTTTCTCTCCACGAAGGAAAGAATGTCGCGCTCTTTGTGTCGTTCCAGATCCAGTGTCTGCAAGCATCTCAACATGCCCTTGTAAACATCATCCAGCAGCTGCGTTTGTGTGCGCTCGCCATCAAAGAACCAAAGGAAGAAAGTTCGGTTGGCTAGTCTGCTGTTATCCCTGGGCACTTCTTGAACATCGACAAGTCCACCCATCTGCATGGCAAGCATCTTCCCCTGCACATCCGACTTCTTCATAAGAGCAGCGGATGGAAGTACTTTCTCGTCCAGTTTTCCCTTTTCTCGAAGTATGCGAGTTAGGCGAAGACCGTATCGGCCGTGCAACTGCTCAATGTATGCATCAAGCTCAAATTCTCGGAGACGATCCATGAGCAGATCAAAATCGACAGCCCACTGGCCACGACCATGTTTGCCGCTGTGTCTCACGAACCTGTGCTTGCTCTCAGACAGTAACAGGAGATGATTTCGCATCTGCTCGATGCGGCTTTCCTTCGGAGCAGCCCCGTCCTCAAACTTGACCGTAGTTTGCCGCTTCCTGTCTTCATCATCATCATCGTCAAATATTGCATCGCGTTCTGCGACGGCGGCGGCGGCGGCTGCAGCTGCAGAAACGGCCTTAGCCATTCGTCCACGCGGCGGTGCTGCGGGCTTCACACTGGGCTTAGCGTCGGTGCCGGAATCGGAGTCGCTGTCGGAGTCACTATCGTAGGAATAAGGTCCTGGTCTAATTTTCTCCGCACTTTCTGTATCGATCAAGTCTTTGGATGGCTTGCCTATGCCTCCGGAGACATTGACATCGTCACTCAAATGTTCATAAATTTGCATCGTGGTAACAGTAGTGCTGGGATCGTAATTCTGTTCCCCAGTTAGAGGGTCTGCGCGACACCTGGCAAGCTTGACTGTGAGGAGATCAAGAAGCGCGCGGTACACCTCGCCCGTAGCCTCGCCAAGCTGATCTACCGCATAATCCACGAGCCGTTGATTACGAAGCTCAACCAAGCAGCGTTCATAATTAACTCGCACTACGACATTCGGCTGTGTAAGAGGCAAAGCGGAAACACAGAGAGGTCAGCATGTGAATGACGTCGCACAGGCCATATGGATTTTAGAATAGATTCTTACATTGAGGTTGGGAGCATCGTCAAAGACGTAGTCATCCTGGTGTGTTGAGCCATTACGGAGCTTCCGTCGCTTTGTGATAGGGCCAGAGGTCTGATCCAAATGTCGCTTCAGGCCTTTCGTTTGGTCCCTGAAAGTTTTGTATCTTTCCACAACTTGCATGTGCATTTCGATTTTGTTTTTAGCGGCTTTTTCGCCTGGGCCCGTTTTAGTGACGTCGGCCTCAATCTCTCTATACATTTCTGACGGGTTGCGAAAGCTCTCGGGTCGGACAGTCTCCAGTATCTCCGCTTGTATCAGTCGGCCTAAAACAGAGTACAGATGGTCCTTGGATTCAATAAGGCCCAACGATGACTCATGCGATCCATTCTTGTGGCCGTTGACTTTGGGAGCTCGTGAGGTAAAGGCGTGCTCCAGGTCCGCGATTTTGGCATAACCAAGCTGCATGAGTGTCTGAACCAAGTCGCGTTCGGCATTGCCGTATCGATCATTGATTACCTCGAGTATCTTGCCCGAGCGCACAAGGTTATAGCAAGCATCCGAGTTGGCTTCGTAGTTCGTGACTCTTGTGTCGGGGTCGGCATGGTGATAGAGGAGATTTTGCTGAATGAGGACACCCAAGCCGTGTCGAATATGTCGTGGGCTAAGCGATGTCTGTTGGATCAGTTGCGAGATGGTAGAACGACCCTTGGCAAAGAGCGCGACAAGGATGCGCTGTTTGGAATTTGAGGTCAGCCCCACGACACCATGCTATGGGATAGACGAGAGCATCTCGACAGACATGTGGTGACAGAGTGGTGGAGAGGGACCTTACCGACGGCAGCTCGCCAAAAAGATCGTTGACTAGAAGAGCACAAAGCTCTGCGGCGTGCTTGGTCTGTCGACGCAGCAGTCAGTTTGAGGTTGGGGTCAGGAACAGGGTGGATGTGCGCGCTGATTGAGCAAAGGCGCAAGACGGCGGCAGATGAAGACTGACAATAAGCATTGCTTTGCTCCTAGAGACGCTCTCACTATCTCTAGAGCTACCGCCGTGACTACCTATTCGGCATTGAAGTCTGGTCGTCTATGCGATTTTCTCTGGAGAAGACAACTCTGCCAGAGAGAAGCAGGCTCGAGCAGTCCGGAAGTCTGGAAAAAGACGGTCCAAGTGACAAGGCTGCGTGCGTGGTGGCCGATTTTTTTCTTCTTCCAGCGTTTGGCGGTTTGGTGTAAGTCACAGGTACAAAGTGGGCGCCAGCAGGTGGGCGCAAAGTGGATGCAGTGGTCGGGGACGGCGGGGACAGCGGGGACGGGAAAGATTCTGACCAAAAGTTGTCACAAAATCACATGCAGAACGAGACAAGCTTATAAGTTGTGTCACATCACTCATCATGCTTCCTCTCGTCTTGTCACCTATAGCAGAAATTGCTGAGTTAGTGTCCAGTGATTGCTATTCTTCCAGTTGAAGCTGTATGCCGGAAGCGCGTGTAGACGTCGAATCAAGCGTACCTACCCACATGCCTACCTAGGTGCCTACTGCTTACAACCTTTAGAATTCAAAGCCCAGACTCTTGTGGCTCCATTGCTTCATTTTCATCACCCACAACGATGAGGTAAACACGAGTCAACAATGTCACAACTTGCTTTCTGTTGTTGGATTTTTTCAAAGGTTCGGGCATAGAACGGGGCTAGTCCACTATGGCCTCCCTCCTGCCTGAGGTACATACGTAGCAAGATAGGTAATGTGCTTCGCGAATCGCGATGCATAGAGAGAACGTTGATGTCTCGAGAAGGGGGCAAACGACTTCACAGCCTCATCTTAAGCCGGATCGTGCTGGGACACTCTTGATCTTGTCAAGCGCTCTGAGGAGGCGACGAGACACTGAGAAATCAAGAGCGTGCAACATCTGACGTGATATGTAGATGGTCGGGAGTCGGGAGTCCGGGACTACTCCGGAGTACATAGCAGCACCAAGAATCGAAAGCCAATTCCAACTTCGTGGGGGGTTGCAACTTGCAGCAGATGTCACTTCATTACTTGGACGTTGGAATTGATGACCCCCTTTCGAGACCCCGCCACGTTGTGAGCGGACAAAGTTGGCCTAATTGAAGTCATCCATCCAATCACGTGACCGCATTGAATGCCGAAAATTAGACGGGGAACTTGCTTCGTTGGAAAGAGGCAACTTCTTTTGGGGAGATCCAATTGCTTCACCCACGACGGTCAGGACACTCAATTGCATTCGTCTCACCCCGACAATGATCTCGAGATCGACTCTCACGAAAAGCGCGCAGCAGGCCGTCCGCCGGTCCTGCAGCGTTCTACCCCTGCAGCGCCGTGGCTTTGCCGCTGCGGCTTCGTCTGGTGCCTTCGAGACGGCGGAAGTGTCCGGCCTGAAGGTTGCCTCGAGGGACGCTCATGGTCCTACTGCCAAGCTCGCCATCGTTGCCAAGGCTGGAACACGTTATCAGCCTTTGCCTGGTCTGACAGTTGGTCTGGAGGAATATGCCTTCAAGGTGAGTCTTGACCCAGAAAGCAGACAATTTGCCGCCAGGCGACCAAAAAAAACCCCGATTCAACGACGACTATGAGCTAATCTACTATGGACATTAGAACACACAACGACGATCTGCCCTGCGCATCAATCGCGAAGCGGAACTTCTTGGTGGCCAATTGCAAGCTACACATACCCGGGAAGCACTTGTTCTTGAGGCCAGCTTTCTCCGCGACGACCTGCCTTACTTCACCGAACTTCTTGCCGAGGTCGTCTCTATGACTAAATACACAAGTGAGATCTTGTCCTCGGTCCATGCGGGTGAGAGGTCACAAACTAACGCCATTCGCAGCGCATGAGCTCCACGAGGAAATCGAGCCCGTCTTCAATATCAAACAGGCCTCGTTCAACGCCAACGCCAGCGCCCTCGCTCTTGACAACGCCCACGCTGTTGCCTTCCACAATGGCCTCGGCTCTCCCATCTATCCCTCTTCCTCTTCGCCCGTGCGCAAGTACCTGAACGAAGAGTACATTGCCAGATACGCCGATGTGGTCTACTCCAAGCCCAACATTGCTGTCGTCGCCGATGGCGCTTCCGCTTCCGATCTTTCCAGCTGGGTGACCAAATTCTTCCAGGATGTGCCAGCCACGTCTCAGAGTGGAGAGTCTCTGAAGACTGTAGCTAGCACATACCATGGTGGTGAGCAACGAACGAGCCACCAGGCCGGCAACTCCATGGTCATCGCTTTCCCCGGATCAAACGCCGCTGGCTCTAAGCCCGAAATCGCTGTCTTGGCTGCTCTTCTCGGCGGCAAGTCTACCATTAAGCGGTCTGCTGGCTTCAGCTTGCTCTCCAAGGCCACCGCTTCTACTCCAGGACTTTCTGTTGAAACCACCAATCTTGCATACTCTGACGCCGGTCTTTTGACCATACAGTTATCTGGCAGTGCTGCTTCTGTCCGTAAAGCTGCAGAGGAGACTGGCAAGATCCTAAAGAACATTGCCAATGGCACCGTTAGCAAGGATGATATCACCAAGGCCGTTTCCAACGCCAAATTTGACATCTTGGAGCAGGGACAGCTGCGTTCTCACACCATCCTACAGGCTGGAACTGGCCTTCTTCACGGTGGCAAGCAATTTGATATTGCGGCCATTGCCAAGAGCATTGATGGTGTCAATGCCAACTCATTGAAGACGGTAAGCATTTACAGAATCAAAATGGCGGACATGGCAGACTACCTGACTAAGCTAACTCGGAATCACTTGCATAGGCTGCTAAGGCTCTTCTTGATGGCAAGGCTACCGTGTCCACCGTCGGCGACTTGTTCATACTTCCATATGCTGAGGAGATTGGTCTGCGGGTGTAATGCGGGGTATGAGGAAGGAAAAGCGCAATAGCTTGTACCAACATTTTACAGTCGTCTAGAATTGGTAGCCCGGGGCCCGTTTGCGGAGTTTGTGCATATACGTAGTCGAATCTCTTTTGTTCCAGTGTCCACACAAGCTTTCCAACTCTGTTCATCTATTGCCGTTTCCACATACTGTATGTAGTCCAGTTCCTTGACTCTTTTCCCCCTCGTCTATTTTGCAAGGTCTGGGCAGAATCCGTAAGTGTAAATAGTGATTAAGTTCAAGCAGCCACGAACAGTGGTTTGTTTGATAGATAAGTATACACAGCCATGACTCCATGTAGTGGCATGGCGCAGGCCACAAAGTTGGGCCGCCGGAATCCAAACATGCTTCGCATATCAGGCTCTACAGGCATTCAATGCTGGCTGTCGTCGGCTTACCTTTGATGGTACAGCGAATACAGAGGCGCTCTGCATTGGAACAGGAGGGGCAATCTGCAAGAGAAACGCCGAATGCGATGCAGTTGCGCGCCATGACGAAGCCAATGCGCCTGAACGTGATTGATATGTGATGATGCAGCCGCCAGTGACGAGAAACTTGTGGGCCTTGGCTCTTGTGTAATCAATCAAGTCGCAATGAGCTTTGAAAACCCCTGCATAAATCTGCACATACATGTTCAACGCGCAATATAAATATGCACCACACGTCTTTATCATCGACTTCGGGTGATGTGTTCACTGGTGAGACCGAAGGCTGCATTGCCCAATCTTTGCACACACGACTCATGACACAAGCGTGAGAGACGGCATGATTAGGTTTCAAGCCTTTGATACCTCCACTCCAGCCTTGCTGTTCATTTTGTCACTTGATCACTAAGACCTGTTCTCTTGCTTCGACGCTCAGGGCTAGGTACATAATCGACTCTACATAACTTCCAAGTCCTGCCTTTCGCACGTGCAGGGCGGGAAGCTTCAATGTTCTCATCCTCAGCTAGTAAGGGTCTAGGCCCACTTGGCGCAATATCGGATCATTAATTGCACCTTTCGAGCAGAGTTAGGGCGACAGGAAAAACCACGTACAGTCTAGAGAAACACTGTAGAATGTATGGAAAACGTACCAGCTGCCAACAGTGTGTCTGCTTGAACTGGACACCGTGGCTGATGCCCTCCTCAACCCGCCTGATCAAGATTCTCTGAACCTTCTGAACAAGCCCCGTCCCTCCTACCCGCGGCCCACCACGCCTCATTGTAGTTTGGGCAAGTGTGACAGGGTACTGAAAACAAAGCCTCATCAGCACCTTCAGACAAGCCATCGCTTCCCTTTCCCCTTCCCGGACAATTACTTCATTTCTCTCCATGCTCTCGTTGTCCATTGCGAGGCATTCATAGCACCGTCGAGCTGGACGGCACGTCGGAGATCCTTCCTTCTCGACCTTTCTGTCTCTTGCTTGCCTCCAGGTAAGCCACACGACCTCTTCTCCGCTGCTTGCTCGTCCGCGTTCTGCGCCGACCTCGCCCTTCGCCCAACGCTGTTGGCTCGTTCGCTTTCTTTCCCAGCCTACGAAAAAGCCCTCCTCCCTAGTCTGGAGATGACGGACAGGCAGCTGTCACTTCTTTGATTGTCATTCTAATCACTCATTCAGGACTTGGAGAGTCATTGACAGCGGATTCCTTCGGTGCTTTTATTCTGAAGCCACGTCCTCATCCTCAAATCGGAGAGCTGACTCGACAGAAGTGCTTCATCGTCTTCGCAAGGTTGGTAGTCACTAATTCTCGCGGAGCAAATACTTCAGTGGCTGGCGGGGCGAAAATCGTGCATCCAGCCCCTTTTCGAATCCTCCACATTTGACAACGTAATGTGATGGTACACAAGCATTCTTTTGCTAACACATATTCTTGGCTTCCAGTGCGAATTAGCTGAACCTCCTTAGAACCTTCGTAGGAAGTGAGACTAGACGACTTACCCGAGAGACTGTTGTTCCCAGTAACAGCTGAGCAGACCTCGTCGGAGGCGTGGCTAATATTACCATCGCTAAACACGAGTATCGAGACTAACCCCGCACTTGAACGTGATCTTCTCTCAAAATGCCTACGACAATCAAAGAAGATGGAAATAGTGGAGGAAACAACAAAGCTGATGTCCGCAGTCAAAACGGTGGGTTATCATCACAAATGGTTCTCCTCATTGACCAATAGCTGACCCATATACGCGTAGGTAATCGGTCAACCTTTCGAACCGATACGGCCATCTCCAACGGCCGCTTTGGTAACGAGCGGACTCTACAGCCATGGGTTCCTGATGCAAGCGATGGCGTTGACGGTAGCCTGGAGGCAAGCTCCAGCAGCGGGCCTTGGGACCAATTTGCGGCTAATGAGAAGCTCTTCGGACTGAAGACTGACTATGATGAGAATTTCTATACCACCCCTATCGACAAGACTCACCCCCAGTTCAGGGAAAGGATGGCTGCGGCTGAAAGAAAAGCCAAAGAAATCGAGCGAAGCGCTCCTGTCACGGCTCACGTTGCAGAGGAGCGTATCATGGACCATGTTAGCGGTGCTGGCGTTGGACAAGAGAATGAAGAGGATAAGTACGCTTTTACAGTTACCTGGTTGACACAATAGTTCTCAACTAACTTCTCATTAAAGGTACAGTGGCGTTCGTCGCCAAGACTTTCCTCCGCTGTCTGCGGGAGGCAACAGGTATACGCCTCCTGCCAAACGCGCGCCCACCGGGCTTGCATCGGTCAAGGGTGCCCCAGTTGACCCAGCTATCATCTCGTCACAGCTGAAGGCTCCTGCAAAGAAGCAGCAGGCTTCATTGGAACCAAGGCCGCAAGGCTCAACTGACTCCATCCGAAACGGGGTCGTTGCCAAGACAGAAAGCTTGAAGTCTTCACAACTCAAAACTGCAGATGGCAAGCGAGCTGATGGGAAACCCTCGACGCCACCTTCAGAATCCAAGACCCAGGTATCAAAATCTGTCGACAAGATGGCTACCATAAGCTCAGCCTCCGCGTTACTTTCTCGCAATAGCTCGGTGCTACAAAAAGACAATACGCTTAGCGCCACTTCGACTGTTGAGCGGGACGTGTTGAACTCTTTCAAGAGCTTCGCCAGCCAGCAACGACAGAATGCTGAAAAGGCAAGGAGTAACAAAGCGAGAGCAGACAAGGAAGTCAAGTTGACGGAGCTGAAGAAATTTGCCAATAACTTCAAACTCACTACTCCTGTCCCAACAGACCTAGTTTCTATTATTGCCAAAGATCCTGCGAAACAGAAAGAGATCCAAGCAAAAGCTATGAAAAATGCTGAGGAGATGAAAAAGAACAAAGCGGAAGCCGCCGTCAAGGAACTGAATCAGCCCAAAGACGCGACTGCTGCCAAGCCATCAGAAGCCCAGTCAGCTTCGGGCGTTGCAAGCGGTCGCCCCCCTCGTGCACCGGCAGCTCCTCAGGCATCTGGCCCGGCTATTCCTGGAAATCGACATGTCGGATCTCGTCAACAGTATCCGCAGCACTCGTATCACGCTCAGCCGTATCGAAATAATCGCGGTGGGCCTCAGAACACTCCTCCTCCTCAACAGCAAACGGGCAATTTGGCTCAGAGGCTTCGCCAAGTCGAGGTTCAGCGATTTTCGCAGCCTCCTGCACCGTCTCATCATGGGCCTAGCCATGAATTACGTGCCCCTCCTACTGGTCCATCAGGGAATCTGGATTCCAGCTCCAATCGGCGACTGAGCGGAGCTCCTGGTCACATGGGTGCCAAGTTGAATCCCAACAGCCATGAATTCCGGCCGAGTCCCTTTGCTGCTGCCTTCAGCCCCAACAGTCAGGCCAGCGCCGCTTCTAGCCCGCACGCCTCAGTCAACAATGTATCGGACTGTCCGCCTTCGGCTCCGCAGAAGACCGGCCCTTCCCTTCTTCGTCGAAAGACCAAGGCTGTTGATGTAAAAAAGTGCTCGATTCTATCCCATATCAAGACTGTGAAACCTCCTCAGGGTCGCAACTGGGATGATAACGGCGGTTTGCGCCCGTCCTATGACACACTGCCAACCTGGCGGCAGCTACAGGACGATGAGAAGGCCGATTCGACGATGAATCTCACGTACAAGGAATACTTTGAGCGTCAGCCGTTCAACACTTCTTCTGCTGTTACACCTAATCCACCTCACGCCGCCCCTCAGCACTCTCATCAGCACTCTCATCAGCATCCTCAGCACCACCCTCAGCATCACCCTCACCAGCCCCCTCATCAGCACCAATTGCCTTTTCACCTCCAGCATGGTGCTCAATACATGGGTCCCCGACAGTCACCGCATTTGCCTCCCATGCAAATGCACACACAACATCACGGTCCGGTGCCCCACACGGCGTACGGTACCGAGGACCACCGGATGATGCCTTCCAGCTCCTCGCAGTCTTTTGCGTCTCCTCGTATCGGTCAGGTGCCGGTTGCGTATCCTGCCCAAGTTCCCTATCATCAACCCGTTTTCATGGGTCATAACAATGCGGTAATGGGGCCATATCGGAGCTTCTCCAATAACTCTCACTACATGGCACCACAGCAGAGTCAGATGGGAGGGCCTCCTATGATGATGCAGCCGCAATTTCTGCAGGGCTCTCAAGGGCTGGTCGCGGCCCCGCAGATGATGTATCATGCTGGTCACCCTCAATTCATGCCACCATCCGGACTTCCCCAACCCGCTACAGGCGGCAACGGTTACAGTCCAGGCCGTCCTGCTGCGCCTCTCATGGCTCACCATGACTCACAGCAAGGCCAGCATATGTATGGCATGAATCCTGGCGTCCAATACAACCAGCCACCATACAACCTCGGGCAACCCAGTGGACTAAATCAGTGATCGCTCGCTCGGCTCGTCTGCCTTACATAATCTGCTCATTCGGCGTGATCGTCACTGGCCAAGCTCAGGCTGAGTTGTGGTCTGTGACAACAGCCTCGTGCAGCTGCTGGTTGAGACCGCAACCTGCCGGTTCCAATCATTTCACGTGTAGTAACCGGCTAGGTGCGCAGATTTCAATATCACTACATGCAGTCCGAGGTCACGTGATGATCGGTCGGTCTATGAGTGCCAATCTATTGACGTAATCAACGACTTTACAGACATTGGCATAGTTCATGTCGTTGGATTTGAAGTAGACATATTCGACAGCAATTGCTACATTTTAGGGACTTAACCCACGCGTCTGGGACAGCCACGCAATTATTTGTGATTTGGATTACTTTTCACGAGAGTGGTCTTGCTCTCATACATGCGTTACATTTTGAGAGTCGTGTGATGGCGGCGTTATTATCTTCGGGCACAACGCGTGGGCAATATTATAGTCTACTTCGGGTGGCAAAGTGTCATGGGCCGTACTGTAGTGGCTGTTTTGCCGCTGGTCTCTGCTGACAAGTCATGCTCTCCTCGACGGCCGTTCCGTTCCCTCTTGTATATTTGGTTCAAGAAGGTTGAGACTGGGGCACTGGCAACTGCAAAGCTGTCGAGGAAGAAAACTTGGTCTAGATGATGATTAGGATGACTTGTGCCGTGAAATCTCCCTTTGGTTGGGTATGAGCAGCACGTCGTCTATAGTTGATGGCGGCCAGATGCCATAACAGTTCCGACTTTGTTGGCCTTGTTGTTGGTGTTGGGAATCAAACTAGGATAGTTGCAAGCAGTCGTTAAGATGGATGGAGTATACGAATATGAGATAGCCTGGTGATGAGGAATAAATATTTTGAACCCCATGAGAATGGCATGACGCAGGTATTATTTCCGATACAGGTAATCTGGTACTATTTGGGCTGCAAGGCGATAAGTCATTGTTCAGTTTGTCCAGCTGCTTCAAGGGGCAATCCACCGACTGGGAAAATGATGACACCAAATGGGGTTCAGACGGGGGTCAAGGGTCACAGGAAGCGCTGCAGCTCTGCGTACAAGATATGGTTCAATTCGGGGAATGGTCTTTGTTATATTTTTATGTTTCTGTTTGTTTCAACTTGGCCTGTGTTTGATCCTTTCCTAGTAGAATACTCTCAGAGGCTCACGAGGCCGAGACCACGATCTCTCTCAAAGAGTAAGCGCGTTCTTTCAGGAATAGACCCAGTCCCTGCTCGTTACCACCTGAGAGATATGGGAAATGGAATGAAGGACCATGACGCGATGGGAACTTGTGCTTCATTCCTGAGTCGGCTCGCCTTGTGATCACTGATGCATGATGTCTCGAAAGGTGCTGGTGAATGCTGGTGATGGTGGCGAGTTTGGTGGCGAGGCCGAGGCCGCCCCACCAGAGCGCAGTTCGTGCCCCGCCTTTGGACTCTTGGAGGCTGGAGGCTGGAGGCCTGCCAGGGTCCGGAGAACTGGAGATGGTGGAGAGTTCATGGGAGTTCGTGCTGCCTGTACAGAGTTACCGGGGTTCTAGTTGTCTCCAGTTGTCGCCCAACTCGCAAGCCGTCAATTATCAAACGTTCGGGTGCAGAAGGCTTGCGCTCTGCCGCGATTCCGCGCCCTTCCCTCAACCCAAGCACCGGTTCTTTTGAGCTTGCTTTCCTTTCCTCTCCTCCTTCAAAACCCTTCCTGGACCACGCCCGTGAAACCGTCTCCCCGTTTGCTTTGTCTCCCTCGGATTCCCGTCTCGCTGCGCCTTGGCTCTCGTTCTCCGTTACAAGACAACAACCAAACTTGCGCCATGGCTGGCCCAACGTCACCAAGTTACGAGGGCCCTTCGTTTGGGCCCCCCTCGCTCCCTTCCGGCTGGATTGCACAATGGGACGGCGCCAGCAGAAAGTACTACTATGTACAGATTGCGACTGGTGCCGCTCAATGGGAAACCCCGACCCAGGCTGCGAAGACTGGCGGCACCCCCGGGCAGGCAGTCGAACACCCGTACGGTACGCCGCCTCCTCAGCTCATCACCCATCCCGACGGTTCGCAGACTGTGAAGCACCCGGACGGTACTATGGAGCCCATCTTGACGGACGGGGCAAGGGGCGTGGATGGGCCGACTGGCGATCGAGGTATTGGTGTAAGTTCTTCGCGATGCGAAAATCATGACTCATAAGTGAACCTGGTGCACTTGTCCCGGGATTTGGAATCGACAAAGTCGTATACGTTCTAACTTCTATGTTCTCTAAAAGTCTATGGCGATGAATGCTATCCTCGGCGGTAAGAAGCAGTCGTCGGGCGGTGGAGGTATCGGAGGACTAGCCAGCCAGTTTCTCGGAGGTAGCAGTGGCGGTGGTGGTCACGGTGGTGGTGGAGGCGGCAGCGGAGGCGGCAATGGAATAGCTGGACAACTGGCTGGGAAGCTTGTCTCGAACCTTTTTTCGTCGTCGGACAAACCCGATACGCCTCAGAACTACCACGGGGGACATGGTGGAAGCAAGCCCAGTCAACAGGGTGGTCTTGCTGGTACTGTCTTTGGCGGCGTTGCTCACATGTTCGGAGGCAAGGACAGTCACGGGAGTGGTGTAAGTTTTTCCGCTTTCCTCTTCGTCACGCCTTTTGCCTCGCACCGCGAAATTTATGCTATATTCTTGCTGTGAGTTTGACATTTAACTAACACGGAGTTATTGGCTGGACTGTTGTAGAATCAAAACTTTGGATACTCCAATGTCGGAGCCGGTACGTACGCTGGCGGCGAAGCACCAACCTATAACCCGCCGGGAGGCACACATTCCGCGTCGTCGGCTGCTCCTCATTCTTCATCGCATACTCCTTCAAGCGCGACCAACCAATCACACCAGCAACATAGCTCCTCGAGTCATCACTCTCAGGCTCATCAGTCGTACCCTCCGCCGCCGTCGCAAGGACATAACCCAAACCAGCACTCAGGTTCGACTTACCAAGGAGGCTATCAAGGATATGAACAAAATTCGCCATCTTATGGCGGCCAAAACTACGGTGGCGCACATCACGGAGCTCAGGGGGGATATCCTGGTGGTGTATCACCAAACTATGGGGCCCCTCCGCAGCAGCATCAGAGCTACGGTCACACGCAGCACGGCGGTCACAGTTCATACCAACAAGGTCACAGCAGTCATTCCTACATGGATGGCCAGCAGTACGGTGGGGGTCGCTATTGACCTGCCATAGAAACGACGATGTAGAATTTATGTTTACAAGACGAAGCTGTCGGTGAAGCTTCACGACAAAGAAGCAGGCTTTGGCTATTTCGGATATATATGACGTGCTCGTTGTTTTATGAGCTTCATAGTTTGCCCGGCTGCTAATATTTTCCTTTTATTCTTTGCCCTGTGGATATGGGTCCTTTCCTATGTGGAGGAACGAAACGAGTTAACGACAAGGTGAAATGTAGTTTATGTAGGTGTGGAATTTTTTTCTTTTATGTATTTAGATTTCCTTTGGTTTGATTGGTACCATGTTCTGATAGCGAACCAAAACAAGCAAGGTAACGAACTCAAGTGTAAACCCTGGGTCAAAAGAAAGAATACACAGTTTAACGAAAGTTTCGCACAATCAGTTCTTGCACATCACTCTTGCTTCTTCGTCTTGCTCTCACTTATATCGGCCACGAACAGTAAGCCTGCCTTGATCCATCGAGCCATGTACCACGTCGTCACCCCCACGAGAAGCAGGTATCCCACCGTCGGGAGCAAGGACCGCGGAAGCACATTCAGCAAAAACGGATCCAATATCAGATCGACCAGCACTGGCGGTGGGTATGCCATCAGCTCCCCATCGTCGGTGTAGTAGTCAGCAGCTGCTTGAATCTCAATCAGCAGCGCTGAGGTGTCAAGGAGCCCATGGAAATCGGATAACTTCTCCACCTTCGCCACAGGAGCCTTCTTCGGTCTGTATTCCAAGAACTCGTCTAGGGACCACGCAAAAGAATTATCTCCCAGGACTGCGTCTAGATAATGGGCTATGATCTTGAATTCCGTCGGTTCCTATTTACCCTTGAGCATGAGAGAAGAGGGCCCCTGTGTTTTCAACTTACTTTACGTGAAAGAGTCGGTAAGAGCAGAAAAGGGGGCACTTACAAGAGCTGACCAGCAGATTCGTAGTTCATATCTCTGATTCTCAGTCAAATTCCGGACAAGAATCCAGGATGAATGCCCGGAGTATCGTTTGGACACCACATCGCGGTTCAACTCTGTTCGAAGAGATCGCGCATCGTGAGTGAGGGTGGGGATCTTGTTCAAGAGGGCCAGTGTGGAGAGAGCGAGGGAGCTTGGTGGTGATGGCCCGAATGGAGGCGGAGCGTTGAATATGATCTTTTCGACGTTGGCGGCGGCGATTTGCGCTAGGGTGTAGAAGAGGAGGAGTATTTGGATCATGGCCTTTCTTTCTTTTTGGGCCGCCTTGTGATGGCGAGTTCTGGGGAGGGCGAACCGGCACAGATTGAGACGTTGTGTGGTGGTGACTGGTATTTGGATGGCCCTTGATGAAGTACACTGATTGGCTCAGGTTGTGTTTAGCGCACTGTGAGAATAGGTAGGTTGGATTTTGGAGGTTCCTTTTCGATATGTATTCGCGCGGCTGTTTACTCCGTGGAGAAAAGACTACTGCTCTTTGATACCATGTAGAAGTGTCATGCGCGTGTGTGTTGGGATTTGGGAACCATTTATCATTTATGGCACCAGCGTTGTGCTGTGCATCACGGCCTGAAGAAGCCATTGCTCTGTTGTTCTCACATGGTGCATTGGTGTGGTTACAGCCGGGGTTGGCTACAATCATTGGCCGAGGCTTTTCGCGGGGATGATGCGTGACGTACGTGTGTGAATGTAAACAACAACAATTACATATATGATACCACTGATTCGTGTTACATTTCGCGTTTAGAGACTCCTTTTATCCATTTTCTTCTTCTTTTCTCTCTTCTCGTCTTTTCCAGGTCTCTGGCTTGTCAACCGCAACCCCTTTCCTCCCAAGTTCGGTATTTAATTAGCCCATCGTTCTCTGCCGGTGGGCACTGTGGCTGATATGTAGCCGGCGAGGATGTCAGCGTGGAGATTGCGGCTTTGAAGGGACCCCGAAATCTCGGACGTTCGCCAGCGAGGTTTCTCGAGTCGAACACAACCTCCGGTACATGGAGGTCAAGAGCCAAGGCCCAGGGTCTTGAGATGGTATGTATTAATAAGTACGGAGCACAGAGTACATACAAATAGTTTTGATGCGTGAATGTAGAATTGGCCGATGGGATGAGTTTGCCAACGGGTGGATTCACACTGTACAATTTGAGGGGTGGATTCTGCTGAAATGAAGCAATGAGCACGCAGACAGGTCACAGTGCCAGTAATAACGAGCACTTGGGAACTTGAGCGATTGACCACTTGAGGCCGGCAGACAGCATCTCGAGTTGGCCGCTGACCCCGTCCGGCGTCTAACACCTTATTTATCGACGATCGTACAGTTGTCAGTATGTATGTACCTACATACCTACATATGTACTACCTACGGACCACGGTGTAGCGTCAGCGGTGAGCCACACTGTACACAGGGCCTCGCAGACGCGCTTGCCTGTTTCGAGGCACGACGAGCAAAATCAACAAATGGCCAGACAGCACCACCAAGAGTCCAAGACCGCATCTCCCTCACCCCCTTCCCCCTGGTCGCCTAAATTTCGCCCCCACCTATTTTCCTTCGCTCAGCACCCCGTGCCGCACCTTGCACCACAGACTTCTCTCACAACCTCCCCCCGTCCCGTTCCCGACCAGCGAGAAAACTAGACTCCTTTTTGGCTTTGGTTCTCCCCAACTGCCATCTCTCCCGCTTCGCGTCTTTCTCATCCACATATTTTTTCTTTGTCATTCTTCATATCGTCTGTCGGAAACCCGTCATCATGCGTGAGGTTATCAGCATCAATGGTACGGAGCTGCCCCTCCTTATTGACCTCTCGACGCGTCTTCGCTTCACCGCTGCATCCACCCCTTTTGATGTTGGGTTCATGCTAACAGTGTGCACACAGTCGGCCAGGCTGGTTGCCAGATTGCCAACTCCTGCTGGGAGGTATGTCGAATTGAGCTCTATCCGCGCACCCTTTATGTCTATTGTTTCTCTCTTTACTGACTCTCTGCAACAGCTGTACTGCCTTGAGCACGGCATCCAGGTAGATCAACACCGTTGTCAACAAACACAGCAAAGTCCATCCACGCGAACGCCATGACTAACAACAACGACTATCGTAGCCCGATGGTTATCTCACTGAGGAGCGCAAGGCTCAGGATCCCGATCAGGGCTTCAGCACCTTCTTCTCCGAGACTGGTACGACCTAGAATAAAAAGAAACAAACCCCGTTCCTTCGGCCGCCGTCGCTCCTCTGCGTAAAGCATCGCCATTATTCGTTGGGAAAGATGGGCTGACAAGTTATCCTTGATATACAGGCCAGGGCAAGTACGTTCCTCGTGCCATCTACTGCGATCTCGAGCCCAATGTCGTCGATGAGGTCCGCAACGGTGCTTACCGCAACCTTTTCCACCCCGAGATGATGATCACTGGCAAAGAGGATGCTTCCAACAACTATGCCCGTGGCCACTACACCGTTGGCAAGGAGCTCATCGAGGGCGTCCTTGACAAGATCCGCCGTGTTGCCGATAACTGTGTTGGTCTTCAGGGCTTCCTCGTCTTCCACTCTTTCGGTGGTGGCACGGGTTCTGGCTTCGGTGCCCTGTTGATGGAGCGTCTGTCGGTCGACTACGGCAAGAAGAGCAAGCTCGAGTTCTGTGTTTACCCTGCTCCTCGGACTGCCACCTCCGTCGTCGAGCCTTACAACTCCATCCTCACCACCCACACCACCCTGGAGCACTCTGACTGCTCCTTCATGGTCGACAACGAGGCCATTTACGACATCTGCCGCCGTAACTTGGGTCTTGAGCGACCCAACTACGAGAACCTGAACCGTTTGATTGCTCAGGGTAAGTCAACTCCGAAACATGTGCTCTTGCAAATTTATTCAAGACTTCGTGCCTATAGCAGCTGACGCGCGCGCCCTTTTTTCCTTGCTTGAATAGTCGTCTCCTCTATCACCGCGTCTCTCCGATTCGATGGCTCTCTCAATGTTGATCTGAACGAGTTCCAGACCAACTTGGTGCCCTACCCTCGTATTCATTTCCCTCTTGTTGCCTATGCTCCCGTCATCTCGGCTGCCAAGGCTGCTCACGAGGCCAACTCGGTCCAAGAAATCACCATGTCTTGCTTCGAGCCTAACAACCAGATGGTCAAGTGTGACCCCCGTCACGGCAAGTACATGGCTACATGTCTGCTGTACCGTGGTGACGTTGTTCCCAACGATACCCACGCTGCCGTCGCTTCTCTCAAGACCAAGCGCACCATTCAATTCGTTGACTGGTGCCCTACCGGTTTCAAGCTTGGTATCTGCTACCAGGCTCCTGAGAACGTTCCTAATGGCGATTTGGCCAAGGTTGACCGTGCTGTGTAAGTTTTTGTCGGGGGGGGGGCGTGTGAGTGAATCAGTTATCTGGAATTGTTGCTAACGTTTCACTTTTAGCTGTATGCTTTCCAACACGACTGCCATCGCTGAGGCCTGGAGCTCTCTCTCCTTGAAGTTCGACTTGATGCACTCCAAGCGCGCTTTCGTGCATTGGTATGTTGGCGAGGGTATGGAGGAGGGTGAATTCTCTGAGGCACGTGAGGACTTGGCTGCTCTGGAGCGCGATTACGAGGAGGTCGCCGCCGACTCTATGGGCGATGAGGAGCTTGAGGCTGAATATTAAACGGCGCCGCACAGCAAAAGTGATAATGCGCTAGTGGCACTTTTTAACAAAATTCTTGGCCTCATACCCAGCCCCTTAATGGGTGTATTGTTCTTTACCAACTTCTAGCCGAACCCAGTCTTTTAATGTCAGAACACAATCTGTAGATATGATACCTATGCCATTTCTTCCACTGCAAGAAGTACGTGGTTGGAGCCCTTGATACTTTTGAAGCAGCCTTGCTTTCACGCACTTGTTGCTTCCCAGGTACAATATGCGCACCTAGGTAGGGAGGCACTCCGTGAGTCCGTACATGTCGCTTGATACCAGGTAGTGAGTCCGTGACTCGCGAGTCGTCACTCGCGCTCGGCCGAATAACGGGCCGGGGTGGAGCCAAATGCTGTGCCGCGGCTCTGGTCGCCATTTCTCGCAAGTTGCGAGAAATGGCGGCAACCATTTTCCTAGATACGTGCAGGCCAGACCTCAGCTTCATTGTTACGACTCGAACATGGCTCTCGTCTTTCGATCAGCACTATGTAGAGTGTGTAGACGGTCTCAAAGCCAGCTACGTGGCTTTGCGACAGCCAGCAGCCACCACCAAGCCGTGCCAAACAACAACAAGGTGAAGCTAGTCGAGGTCGGCCCCCGGGATGGCTTACAGAACGAAAAGAGAGCCATTTCGCTCGCTACCAAAATCGAGTTGATTGAAAGGCTGGCCAGAACTGGCATTTCCACAATCGAGGCTGGTTCCTTTGTGTCCTCGAAATGGGTTCCACAGGTACGTTGCTACGAAGGTGCATCGCAGTACATGTCGAAGTCTTCCGAAAAGTGAATCTCCTCTGACTACCGGAATGCGTAGATGGCGAACTCGAGCGAGATAATGGAGCACATCTTGCAGAAAAGTCCTCAAACCCCTGTTCCCGTGACCTACTCGTTTTTGAGCCCCAACATCAAAGGCTTCAAAAATGCGGCCGATGTCCTCAAAGCCAACCCGGCGACATTCTCTACAGAGCTCGATACACAAACACACAGCAGCGGTGAAAGAAAACCCGCGATAGAAATCGCTGTCTTTGCATCCGCCACGGAAAGTTTCTCCCAAAAGAATCTAAATTGCGACATTCAAACGTCGTTGGGTCAGTTCAAAACCGTGATTCAGGACGCCAAGGCGCTCGGTCTGCGAGTCAGAGCCTATATATCAGTGGTGTTGGGCTGTCCGTTTGAAGGCTTCGACGTCGATCCTCACAAGGTTGCAGAGATCTCTGCCGAGCTTCTTGAAGCAGGTGCTGACGAGATCTCGTTGGGCGACACCACGGGCATGGGGACGGCGCCTCGTACGAGCGCACTTTTGCGATGCATGTCTGCTGCCGGGATCCGGACAGAGGATATCGCCATGCATTTTCACGATACTTACGGGCAGGCGCTGGTCAATACGGCTGTGTCTCTGGAGCATGGGATCAGGACGTTTGACAGCAGTGTTGGCGGGCTCGGTGGATGTCCTTACAGCCCTGGTGCTACGGGGAATGTAGCCACGGAAAATATGGTTTACTTCATGGAGACGCTGGGTATGGATACGGGGATTGATCTTGATGCCATGTCTGATATCGGGGCTTGGATCACGGCCGAGCTGGGCAAGGCGAATGATAGCACGGTTGGCAAGGCTGTTCTTGGCGCGAGAGCGAGAGCTATGACCGAAACCCCCAATGCTCAGACTTGAGATGAAGCGTTGGGAGACTTCAGAAGTCCGATATGTTACATACATACAAAAGTTGACGACGGTGCGATTGGCTGATTCCTGGACCTATCGATATGCCATAACTCGTCCGTTGCAGGTTGCAGGGTGAGACAAGGCCGGAATGTCACTACGCCGAATGACTGCCAAAGTCGTTGCGCTTCCGAATCTACGTTGTAGAATGATATATGGATCATACAGATAGCGTAAATACATGCATTTCTGGATGTAAATACTTTATCTTGATGATTACCAAGGCTCTAACCTTCCAAGTCAATGACCCAGCTAAGGGAGTATTCCACCAACCAGTCATGTGATGTCACTGACGCGCTAAGGAGGAAGGCGGAGCGACAGTTACAGCATTTGACTTGCAACGACCTCGCTGGCTTGAAGTCCGCAGAGGGCTCCACCTTGCGTCCGAACCAAGCTCAACGTCAACCTCCTTCAATCTCGCCCCGTCTTATTATTAGCTCGAAGGCTCCAGTCGTCGTCTCCCAAGTCCCAACCCGATTCTCTCCTTGCCAGTAAACCGCTACATACTTGGTAGCAGAGCCTTCAATTGCGAAACAGATCTCGGGCTTCTCGCTGCGTTAACACACCCAACGTGCCGACCGAGCCTTCTTTGAACCCGTTCAACCCCCGCCGCAGCTTGTTCTGCTTCTGAGCCATCATGGGGGACCCCCGCGAGTCGTCGTCGTACTCGGTCGTGCCGCGAATCCGGTACAACACCGTCGGTGGTGTCAACGGTCCATTGGTCATCTTGGAAAATGTAGGATATTGACACCGCGGCTGTCGAAATTGTTGTCACCGGGGGAACGGGTCGATGCTGATTGATGATGGCGTCATTAGGTCAAAAATCCGAGATACAGTGAAATTGTGTCCCTGACTCTGCCTGATGGAACTGTCCGATCTGGTCAGGTCTTGGAGGCTCGCGGTATGTTGCTCGCTCTACTGCAATGTGTTTCTTGGGCTTGCGCTGACATTTCACTCCTGAATAGGTGACAGAGCCGTGGTCCAGGTACCGCCCCTTTGCGGCTATAGCATCAAGCGGACGAATGGTGGCTGACGAAACATGTTAGGTCTTTGAAGGCACTTCCGGCGTGGACGTCAAGAAGGTAAGGGCATTTGGTATTCTGAGGAGCCTTGGAGGAATATTGGCGAGTTAGCTGACGTTTGTGTCTAGACAAGAGTGGAATTCACCGGTGAAAGCTTGAAGCTTGGTGTCTCCGAGGACATGCTTGGTCGCATCTTTGATGGATCTGGTCGCGCCATTGATAAGGGCCCCAAGGTCTTGCCCGAGGAGTACCTTGACATCAATGGAAGTCCCATCAACCCTTACTGCCGCGTAAGTTGTCAACACCAGCAGTGCTTCAGGTTGAGCGCGGTAGTGCACTGATGACGGGTATGCTAATCGCTGAATAGGAATACCCTGAGGAGATGATCTCTACCGGTATCTCTGCCATTGACACCATGAACTCGATTGCTCGAGGCCAAAAGATTCCCATCTTCTCGGCCTCCGGTCTCCCACACAATGAGATTGCCGCCCAAATCTGTCGACAAGCTGGCCTGGTCAAGCAGAAGGGTGTGACGAACAAGGGCGTCCATGATGGCCACGAGGAGAACTTCTCCATCGTCTTCGGTGCCATGGGTGTGAACTTGGAAACTGCTCGCTTCTTTACTCGCGACTTTGAGGAAAACGGCAGTTTGGGCCGCACCACCTTGTTCCTTAATCTTGCCAACGATCCCACGTAAGTGAATTGGGCAGTGATTCGTGATGCGCAATCTGCGTCAGAATACCATAATTGTGCACCGATTTTGACAGCGCTGACGTTTGTCTTAGTATTGAACGTATCATTACTCCTCGTCTTGCTCTCACGACGGCCGAATACTACGCCTACCAGCTGGAGAAGCACGTGCTTGTCATCTTGACCGACCTGTCGTCATACTGCGATTCGCTTCGTGAAGTTTCCGCTGCCCGAGAAGAAGTTCCCGGCCGACGTGGTTACCCTGGTTACATGTATACCGATTTGTCGACCATCTACGAGCGAGCTGGTCGTGTCGCTGGCCGAAACGGATCCATTACGCAGATCCCCATCTTAACCATGCCCAACGACGACATTACCCACCCCATTCCTGATTTGACAGGTTATATCACCGAGGGTCAGATCTTCGTGGACAGAGCGCTGTACAACCGCGGCATCTACCCGCCCATTAATGTGCTTCCCTCACTGTCTCGTCTGATGAAGTCGGCCATTGGAGAGGGAATGACCCGCAAGGACCATGGCGATGTGTCCAACCAGCTGTATGCCAAGTATGCCATTGGCCGTGATGCAGCTGCCATGAAGGCCGTTGTCGGTGAGGAAGCCTTGTCCGCTGAAGACAAGCTCTCTCTGGAGTTCCTCGACAAGTTTGAGCGACAATTCATTGCCCAAGGCGCCTACGAGTCACGAACCATTTTTGAGTCCCTGGACCTGGCATGGAGCTTGTTGCGCATCTTCCCCAGAGACCTTCTCAACCGAATCCCTGCCAAGGTCTTGAACGAATATTACCAGCGTGCTCAGAAGGATGCCAAGTCGAAGGGCAAGGCTCGACCTGAGACAACTGAACAGGAGCAGCAACAGACGGAAGAGAACCTGATCGAAACATGAGATGGAGTAATTCCATCGAAGAGTGCATAGACACTGAGCAGAGGAGGAGATGAAACATGCGTTCACAGCGTCTTTTTTCTTCGTTCAGTTTTCCTTGTTTAGGGAGGAAAAGGAGAGAGCAATGGAAGTGGTTTAGAGGCAGTATAATAGACAGTAAATGTGCATTGCGATGAGGAGGGGAGGAAACAAGGAGCTTTAGGCTGACGAGGGGGTTCACTATGTCTGCTTTGGGCGCGCATATGTGTATAAATGCGTCGAGGAGAGGCTAGTAAGGAGATGTGTAGATGTGAAGTAGTGTAGCTTTTTGTAGTTTTTAATCACGCTTGCTTTGTTTTGGTTTGTAATTGAGAAGATGGGATGGTGATTTGGGATCTGTCCGAAACTGGGGGTGTACGGCATGAAGATGTCACTATAACTTGCATAATGTGACATGCACATGAAGTATAATCATCTTGAGACTGTGAGAGCTGCACTTGCACGAATCTACAGAGCAGTGTACAGCATATATGTAGTCATGTTGTACACATGTTTGTCGGAACTTCTTTTTCGCACAAATTACAATGCGTGGTTGTTCAGGATGGTACCGTGTACGTCATTGTACTTCATGCGAATATGTACATATGTACATACATAGGTTTATGTACAACTTACAGGTAGGTAGGTACTGCCATTGCATACTTCGAGTCCCCCTTTTAATCAGGTAAATTCCCCGATAACCAATTTTCCCAAACTTCCCCCCGTGCCACGCATGCCGTTTCGCGCCTTCAACAAACACCGCGTTCTGCCTCACTGTCCGTAGTACGTACGGGTCTCCCAGACAACAATGATACACTGCATCTGCGAAGGAGCGAATTTTGGCTACTCGGCAAATCGAGACACGTCAACATCATGAAGCACTCGTCTGCGTGAAAAGAGAGCAAAGTTGCGACCCTCACATCGCTTGTAGTGAGAGTGAAATACACGACATCACAATGCCGTCGAAATGGCCGCTTTCGCGAATCGCCGTCCGGGAGCTTTGGGTGGGCATCACCACCGGAATTTAGGGCCTCGTGCTAAGAAACCACCGCAAATCACAGAAGCGTACCTTGAACCAGCTTGAGCTTGCCCTTGATTCTTTCAAGAAAGATACAAACACAACGAGCAATGAGAGCGTATGGACGGAGCTGTTCAACCCACTCTTCCCCGGTTCTTATTCTCACACAATTATCAATATGCGTGATAGTGGGAGGTTGTAAAGAACAAGAGGGTTTCATCTTCATTTCTGGCTCAAAGCCTCTACCGTATGTTCATTCTGCAAGTCATAGCTCACGATGACGATACATTCCTCAGATCGAGGAAGAGGTCTTTCTTGCCTAGAATCGCGAACCTGATCCTCACTTTGGAAATGGAAAGCATAGATCTAACGAACTGGAGTCTCCACATAAATACATATGCAGCTTCAGAGGCAGGATGCTCAGCGTTGTCGAGAGAGAGGATGTCACGAGATGCAATCATCGCGCTAATTCGTGAGAGATAATGGCTTAGCGGAAGATGAGCATCGTCAGTCACGTTTCAAAGGGGAAAAAGAGAACAAAAAGAAGGGAGGACTACATTGCGCGATTCAAAGAGCCCCGATCAATCACGCCATAAGTATACAGTTGCGGGTGCAGCTGGGGTTCTTCAGTCCTAACGACACGCATCTCAAGCAGCTGTTTCAGGGCAACATCTCACTTTACAGCATCAAATCTTTTTCTGTGGCTTCTTGGCCGTTCCTGGCGGGCACAGAAGCCTACAAGACCTCGAACCAATGGCGGTGCGGAGTAGGATTTGGTGATGCGGCAAGGTGGCATGTTGCCCTACAAGGGCTGCTTGAGGTGCGTGCCGTTAGGACTGAGGTGCCTCAACGGTGCCTTGTACATTGCAGCGTGCCATGTTCTTGTGGCTGCTTGGCCGTCTCAAATCAAGGTGCATCGTCTTCAAATGCGAAGGGTAGTTTATGTACCTTGATTGCTAGTATCTGTAATGCTGGGCCAGGTCCCTTGGCTTATTAGGTAGCCAAACCAGTCGTCCAGACCAAAGGGCATCAAAACACTTAGTGATACTCTCAATTGTCAGATTTGATTATGATTGGGTGATGTGTTTCTCGTGTGATGACTGTTGTCTTCTTTGAAAGCCTTTAACCCTTCTCTCGACAGATGGGACGCCATAATTGGCGGTTCAATGCCCGTTATTGGGTCGAGGGAGGGGTTTATTAAAGGCTCGGGCTCGGAAACATGAGATACCTACAATGTATCAAAGTACATATAGACACATCTTTTACTAATAAACGGTCATATGGTACGAGGATGTTTCAATGGCACTCCGGCTTATTAGAATTTAGCACACATTGAACGCAAGCAATGGACACTGATAGGTACCTGTGAAGCCTTGCCATCGTAACACGGACTTTCTTCAGCACCAAAACTTAAAAGTACCTTAGTTTAGAACTTAGTTAGACCGTTCTCTACGCCATCTTGTTGGGCGGTCGGATTCAGGGCACACAGCATCAACCCCGAACAGGGAACAGGCGGGGAAAGCCACATGATGCGGCATGATGTGGAGATGAGATGAAGAAGACGAGTTTAAGCTTACATTGGAGGTAGGTTAGGTACCTCTTCCTCATGTCCACATGATGGCCGCGTGTCAGTGCCAGTAGCAGCAGTTGCCCTTTGCTGCTTCAATTCACAGAACTTGCTTTTGCTGCCAATCTTGTTGGTGCGGCGCTGCAGTTGCATTGCGTCGTACACAGGGGGCCTACAGGCTACCACCCCGCAGTGCTATAAACACACCGTATTTCCTTCCGCCAGATCTTCTATCGTCGGCTCGCTTCTAGCCAAGATTGTTGCTGTCTTTTGTCAATCGGGTTGAGCATACGGCCGAGATTATCCACCAGGATTCCTTGTTCAAATACGTATTCTCGGGTCGGCAAGCGGAGGCGTAGTGATAGTGGTGGACAACGCTGTTTCCACGTCCATCCATCGTCATGAATCCCATCTCACAGTGGGCGACGCGACTTTTGGCTCTTGCGGCTCTTGCGGCTCCCAGGGCCTTCGCCGCCGATGCGCACACGGATACGCACACAGGAAAGACTCCTCAGCCTGACAAGGATGGCAAATTCTGGATCTACGGTCATGACATCTCAGCCTCCTTCATCACCTATGGCGCCTCCGTGTCCAACTTCATGGTCAAGGATCAATATGGTATCGAGCGCGACATTGTGACCGGGTTCGACAACGCCTCGTACTATGGCCAAGACCGGCAGCACCCTCACTTTGGCGGCGTACCGGGCCGCTATGCCAATCGCATCAAGAACTCTACCTTTGAGATGGATGGCGTCCAGTACAAGATCGCGCCCAACGAAAATCCTACAGAGAGTAATCCAAAAGGCGTCAACACCCTGCACGGCGGTCCTGATGGCTGGGACTGGCGCAACTTCACCGTCGCGGCCCACACCAACCACAGCATCACCTTCTCCTTTGTCGATCCGGACGGCAAGGAGGGGTTCCCCGGAGAAGTCGTCTCTTTCATCACCTATACGCTGAACGGGAGAGACTGGGATATCAAGATGGTGGCCGAAGCGACCACCAAAAAGACGCCCATCATGCTGAGCAGCCATACCTACTGGAACCTGGACGGCTTTGCCAATAATGAGACGAACAAAATCTTCAACCACACTCTGCACATGCCATACGCAGGTCTGCGTGTGGGCGTCGACAACATCCTCATCCCAACGGGGGAGCTTCTGCCCAATAAGAATGGGAGCGTCAATGACTTTTGGAGCAAGCCCAAGCAGCTTGGCGCGTCTTTGGGCGATGAGGAATTGACGGGTAACTGCGGTTTCAACTGCACCGGCTATGGTATGTCCTTTTGGTCGTCAGAGCTTTCCCAATAGAACCACAATGAAATTGGCGATGTCCATGTTGCACGCAAGTCATGGAAATGACAAATAGGGATCTTTGGCCAACTAACTTCGTCCCCTGTGTAGACAATTGCTACATCAACAACCGCGATGCCCTGAGCCCTTACGACTGGCGCAAAGAAGCCGTCACCACGCTGTCATCAGACTGGTCCGGCATTCAGCTCGACGTGTACACCGATCAGGATGCCTTCCAGATGTACTCCTGCGGCGGCCAGAACGGGTCCACGGCCCTCAAGAAGACTCAGGGGTTGCACGACGGCAAATTCCCTCGTACCATTCCCCAATACGGCTGTGTCGTGCTCGAGGTGCAGGACTACATTGATGGAATCAATCATCCCGAGTGGATGCGGGGCCGGAGGCAGTTTTTTGAGCCTGGCGGTGATCCGTACGTGCTGCAGGCCAAGTACAGGTTCAGCTTGAAGGGCGACAAGAAGTCATCGTAGAGTAAATGAGAGGATTGGAGAAGAGAAGGGGGGATGAATGAATGACAGTAGGCAACAATGCTGCTGTAAGATTTCGATAGCGGCGTATCTTGAACAACGATTGCTTGGTACACATGCCTTCTCAAAGATGTGAGGAATTTTCAGGCATCAGAGGTGGCTCTGTCTGTAACGGCCAGTCAATGTGGCATGTGCTATCCAACTGAGCTACCCACCCCACAAAAGGGTACGATTTTAAGACAACTGCTGTCTTGGAAATTAGCACATATAGACGATTGTGACACTTCGTCACACTGTCGGTGAATATGAAATGAGTCCCTTGTGCCGTGAAGGGCCTGGGGAAAATTAAAAGAGCTGTGTAAACGAGCGATTGCCCCTTTGTTGAGCCTACGCCACGTTCTCTCCAGGTTTTGCATGCTGGCATGAGTCGCATGACTCGAGTTCAGCCAAGGGTGGTCGCAGACAGGCGCTATTCCCCCCTCTAGCCAATCATAGCACCGACAATCAATGTCGAAAAACCTCACAACCACACCAATCTCAACACAACGAGTGCAACTGCCTGGTGATATAACATATCTATCCAAAATAATTCTCTTGCCGGGCGTAACAAGATCTTGAACTCACTTGTTCCGCATCTTCCTTCCCGCGTAAATCCGTCTCCCCCAATGGAGGACGACAGGGCGCAAGTCGATCTCGGCATCGCAGCCGACATCGAAGAAGCGCAACTCGCGGCTCAGGCCCCCGAGTCTCCACAGATCAGTCAAGATGCGTTGCCAGGATCTGGGACAAAACAGCCCAAGAAGCGTTTCGTTGGGAGGAGAGCCGCTGCGGAAGCGGCCGCAAAGGCTGGCTTCGTGGGCATAGAGGGGGACAGTGGTGCTGTTCAAGGTTGGTTACTTCTTCCTCACCGGCAATATTGGCACTTTTGTGAACGTGGAAGATTGAGATTGGGAGTCAGGCTGAGCGTGAGGGCTGCACATGAAAAAGAAACATAAAAAGAGATGGAAAGTAATGTGCATTGCAACAAGAGCATGTGAAAGAAATACTCAGAAGTACAAACAGAGATCGAGAGCAAAGACAATCAATACTAATGGCCATGGTCTCGCAGCCGCCAAACCAAGAAGAACACCTCGTCTATTAAACAGGGTGCCTGCCGATATTCTGGAAGACGTCAATCTTCAGGAAGCTATTGCTATTCTACCCGCCAACTACAGTTTCGAAATCCCCAAAACGATTCACAGGATTCGTTCCTCTGGCGCCAAAAAGATCGCGCTCCAGATGCCAGAGGGCTTGCTGCTCTTCGCGACCACCATCTCCGACATTCTAACACAGTTTTGCCCGGGCATCGAGACCCTTATCATGGGGGACGTCACCTACGGTGCCTGTTGTATAGACGACTACACTGCCCGTGCGCTGGGCTGTGATCTGCTCGTTCACTATGCGCACAGCTGTCTCATCCCCGTGGATGTCACCAAGATCAAGACGCTGTACGTCTTCGTGGACATCAGCATCGACACAGCCCATCTGCTCGCTTCGCTGGAACGAAATTTCGCATCCGGCAAGACCATCGCCGTGGTGGGCACGATCCAGTTCAACGCGACTATTCACGGCGTGCGCAGCTCCCTCGAGGCAGCGGGGTTCAATGTCTTGGTGCCGCAGATTGCGCCTCTGAGCAAAGGAGAGATCCTGGGCTGTACCTCTCCGCGGCTCAAGGAAGACGACGCCGTGGATATGATCTTGTATCTCGGCGATGGGCGGTTCCACCTCGAGAGTATCATGATTCATAACCCTACCATCCCGGCGTACAGGTATGATCCTTACTCGAGAAAACTGACCCGCGAGACGTATGGTCACGACGAGATGCAGTCCCTCAGGAGAAATGCCATCCATACGGCCAGGACAGCCAAGAGATGGGGCTTGATTCTCGGCTCTCTAGGCAGGCAGGGGAACCCGCATACTATGGCGCTCATTGAGAAGCGTCTCAAGGAGAAGGGAATCCCTTGGGTGAACTTGCTGCTGAGTGAGATCTTTCCGGGCAAGTTGGCCTTGATGAACGAGGTCGAGTGTTGGGTGCAGGTGGCGTGTCCGCGACTGAGCATAGACTGGGGCTACGCGTTTCCTCGGCCTCTGTTGACGCCATATGAGGCGCTCGTTGCGTTGGGGGTCAAAGAGGAATGGGACAAGGGCAGTGTTTATCCCATGGATTACTACGGGAAGGACGGCTTGGGGAGGACGCGGCCTGAGGATGGCGTGGTGGCTGGTTAGCTGTAGGCTGATAACAATGAAGAAGAGAACGGACACACAAACATGCAATAAGGGCCGAAGATTTGATGATCTACTGTGATTGTGATGACTTTCTTCTGACGGCAAAATAGGTATTGTAGTAATGTTGTGAGGTGGTCGGTCCGCTGCAACTCAGGCAGTCCTCTAAGCTGCAGAATCCCCAAGGGTCCAAAACACATATGTATGGATGAATGAGTGCCCAAGCTAAGTAGCAATCGCCGTTCCCACCGGCTCAGGCCTGCTCGAAAACAAAATCTTGTGCCTGACAATCTCCACCACCTCCATATGCTCTCCCTCCTCCATGTACGTGCCCGCCGAGTTCTCGAGCATCCTGTTCGCCCTTTTTCGAATAACGGCAATCGCTTTCGGCAACTTCTTCACCTCGCCTGTCAGACGCTGGTTCTGCCCGACATGCAAGTGGACGCACTTCATCCACGCTGTGCCCTCGGCGTCGGGCACGTAGTCTGGGAAATCAATCTGGCCGATCTCAACACCATCATTGCAGGATTGGTCGGAGGACCGGTGCGGCAGATTGAATTCACCTTGTAGCTCGAGGAGGGCGAGGCCAGAGGGGGTCTGGATCAGTTGTGGGAGGGGGTTTGATATTGGGGTGGATGGTCTTCGAGGCGGATGAAGGCTCGCCGACGACATGTTTATGTTTTGATGGGGGTTGAGAATGTGACGATGTGACGATACTTGGCGGAAGCTAAGAGGGTGATAACCTAGTTGAGAGGTTGGAGAGGTGTGTGTATGAAGAATCTGTGAAGGAAGACAGTTGTGATGTGAGAGGTGAAGGAGTATGCGGCTGGTTTTGTCAATGAGGCAACGAACGAAGTTGCTCTCGCGAAATGAAATTCGAACGATTGAGCGGGCGGGGCTGCTTGCTATAAGAGAGGTTGTGCCTGCCTTTGTGCTCATAACCATACGGGCTTTAAGACATATGCCCCCGAAGTAATCGAGGACATTAATCTTCACATCGTAGTCATTGAGCAACAATTGAATTCAGCTCCTGTTGTAGTTTGTTTACCTTGCAAATGACCAGACATTTCGGTCAAGCAGAGCAGTAAGCCAAACTTGTGGCGAGAGGACATTTGTGGCTCGTGCCAGCGTGGCTCAGCCTTCCAATCCAAGCAAAAGGGCGACCCCAACACATCTAAATTTGATTGGTCCCTGTCACTTTTGCCCACAATCCACACAAATCCACCGAGAGGGAACCCTAGCGACACACACTTTCTCGAATTTGGCTCTTTTTTCCTTCTCTTCGTGAAACCGCCCTCATCAAATCCATCATCATCGCTTCACACCTGCCAGGTCAAGTCAACTTGCACCATCACACACTGGCAAGATGAAGGTACGAACAGCATCTGCACAAAACGCGCCTTACGAAAAGGTCGCTTGATAATCGGCTCGAGAGGCGACTTTGGTTTTGCTATGGTTCCACGGGACTTGGCAAAATCATTGCTCTCTCTGCTTCGATGCATCTCGTGTACCAATGTTGAATGATGCGGAAAACTTCCGAACTAACTCTTTCCGCTGTCTATAGTTGAACATTTCCTACCCTGCCAATGGCAGCCAGAAGCTGATCGACATTGAGGATGAGCGCAAGCTCGCTGTCTTCATGGAGAAGCGCGTATGTTCAGACGTTTTGCGATGACTTTTTTTCTTCCGCTCTTCTGCAGAGATCGTACCCGCTTTTTAATGCCTCTCGACGCTCGACGACTTCCACTCGATTCTACTACTTGGCCGATACTGTTCAGTGCTGAAGAGAACTGTTTGAGGGCGACGAGGTGGCATGACGGGCGGTGCTGTCTCTGCATCACAGTATTTCCGTGACACCGGATATAAGACGCATCAAGCTAACAGGGATATGTTTTCTTTAGATGGGTGCCGAAGTTGCTGGCGACTCCGTCGGTGACGAATTCAAGGGCTACATTTTCCGCATCACCGGTGGAAACGACAAGCAGGGTTTCCCCATGAAGCAGGGTGTTCTGTCTCCCGGTCGTGTTCGCCTGCTGCTTGCCGATGGCCACTCTTGCTACCGCCCTCGCCGTACTGGTGAACGCAAGCGCAAGTCTGTTCGCGGCTGCATCGTCGGCATGGACCTGTCCGTCCTGGCTCTCAGCATCGTCAAGCAGGGTGATGCTGCCATCCCTGGCCTGACCGACGTCGTCCACCCCAAGCGCCTGGGCCCCAAGCGTGCCACCAAGATTCGCAAGTTCTTCGGCCTCACCAAGGATGACGATGTATGTTCCACCTCTCTCAATCCATACTCGATCATCGCCTATTCGGAGCTGCGGCGTTGGTTAGAGCAGTCCGGATAGAGAGTGAGATGGGCCCCAAGGAGCAAAGAGGAGGCTGTCGAAACTTGAAGAGACCAAAGCAAAAACGCATGAGGATTATGTCAGATGTGTCTGACAGGCAGGGTACTGCTTGATGAAGCATTCCATCATCCTCACAAGACGTGAGGGGATCTAGTCAACCTCCCGATCCAATTTGTTGCTGCTTCTCGACAAGTTTCCATGCCCTCTGCGCTCCTCGGGGACAGGAAGAGTACAAGTACGTGCAAAATCAGAATAACTATACTAATCACAAATCCTTCGGATCAAATAGGTCCGCAAGTACGTCATCCGTCGCGAGGTGCAGCCCAAGGGTGAGGGCAAGAAGCCTTACACCAAGGCCCCCAAGATCCAGAGACTGGTCACTCCCCAGCGTCTGCAGCACAAGCGTCACCGCATTGCGCTCAAGCGCCGCCAGACCGAGAAGGTCAAGGACGAGGCTGTGAGTTTTGATATCCACTAAGCAGAAACAACCATCAAATTTTATCCGTTCGGCTACTAACATTATTTGCCCTTCACCAGAACGAGTATGCTCAGGTCCTGGCCAAGCGTGTCGCCGAGGCCAAGGCCCACAAGGCTGATGCTCGCAAGCGTCGCGCTTCTTCCATGCACAAGTAAATTAGTTGATGGCGTTGAGATCCTACCTCTAATGAAATTGTTGAAAAAAATGGCGAAAGGTCCACATTAGTTTGGTCCCGCTCGTGGAGTTTGCATGGCATTGTATGCATGCGGTGTTCAAAACGGATGGAGTGAGGATTCGATTCAATTCTTATGATGTTCATCTTCTTCCTCAATATCCTTCCCCCGTCCATGTCATGATATCAAAGAGGCCTCTTTCTCATGTTTGGCAAAATACCAGAATACTTGATTATAGCGACCCATCTGAATCTGAGACCTCGCGGTATCTACCTTAGCCATCTGTCTATCCAGCCCTCAATTTCCTTTGTCTCCCATCTTCAGGCATCAACGAGACTTCCTGTCCTCGTATAGTACTACGTGATCAATCCCCAGTCCTCTATCTCTCACGAGTCACGCCCCAATTATCTCAGCAAACCGTCAACGTTTGCCCTCTCTTGTAACCTGGCATGTCATCAGCTGCGCAGCCTTCCAGTTAGTTGCGCATCTAAAAAGACTCATTGGCTTCGTCCGAATATAAGCTACCTGGCTGGCCACTCCTTTCAGCTGCTGTCTCGCGTCTCGCGCGCTTCGTCAAGCTATCCATGGCCCTCGGCGAAGATATCTTACGTCGCTTTCCTCGTCTAGCTAAGTAATCCAAGCAACGTAAATGAACATGGCATTGCAGTCGACGCCTCTACAAACAGTCTTGGATATGATCGGGTTGTAAGAAACCCTCGCCGTGTGCTCGGCAACGGGGATCGAGCTTCGGGAAAGGGGTTCTTAGTGTCCCGATAAATCTCCCTTTTCCTTGGTCATATCCGTGGAGTACGTATTCAGACTAGAGGACTTTTGAACAAAAGGAAAATGTCATTGCACAATCTTTCGAAGATCTGTTCAGGTTCAGTATTGTAGTGCAGCTCACACGTTCATGTATTTCACGCTCTCGGGAATCGTGTAGGTATTTGCCTCGCGTATCGCATAGTCTTCCGGCAATGTATACTACCTATGTATAAGTTATGGCTTCACTCCAATGGAGCGGCCACAAACTTCCTCATAATGAGAAAGATTTAACCACCGAAGATGCAATCTTTCCTTGCCATCATGTCTTAATGTCACGAGAATTGGCTACATTTGCGTCGTAGCCAGCCTCACAATGCAGGAAAAAGCCATGACATGACACATCTCGAGTCTCGACATAAGACCAAAGCCAACAATTTATTCTCTAAGCGCCAAGTACCTCATTCTATGCCTACAATGCAAGTTCCCTTCCTTCAAAAACATCCCCCGACACCCGGACTTCTCCAAGAGCGTGGCAGACCTGCACGTCTCCCCCGCTTCGGTTCGCCCGGACTTGTCTATGGAGGTGACCTATCTCTCATTATACGCAAATGCTGAGTGCTGCTAACCAGCACCTCAGCGAACCGATACACGTGTCCATCAAAAAAATAACAAAAAGAGAGAAGAGAGAAGAAAGAAGAGAAGAGGTTGGTAAATGTCACAGGTACAAACAGGTACAAGGGCTAGTGATCGCGTAAAGAAAGCAATATCGTCTTGAGGCGATGAACACGTCCAATACCAAGGCGCCGTGATGCGGACTACCTTTTCCTCCATCCCACTTGCCGGAGACAGGGGTCGTTACAAGCAAGGCAGTTTGTGTGTCGACTACGCGAATCCAAAGTACTCGCTGCCTTGTGTAATAGCTTTGTAAAGCTGAGCACGAAGCGTGTCGTAGCTTTCATACTCTGGGATATCAAGTTCTGTCAAGCATGGTTAGACAAATACAGTGCTTTCTCCTATTTGGGTTGGAGAGTTGAATGTACTTACGATTGAAGCACGTGTGGGAAGATGGCAACCGGTCTTTGTCGCCATAGTCGCGATGAATGTTGAAACGGCTCACACCATTCATGCCCTCAAGTTCCTTGAATCCGTTGAGAGGGACTTTACTGGTACCAGTGACGAACTGAAGCAACTTGGCTCGCTCTTCCTTGTCGAAGGACCTCACGGCTCGCCAGAACCACTGAATTTGCTGTGACGATGGTGTGTAGTTCTGGTATTCCGTATGGCTCTTCCAGTCATCAACGTCAATATCAGGCAGACCAGAGATCAGCAACTCGAGCTCCTGTTCGCTGAAAATGGAGATCAGTTCGGCCGGGATGATTTCATGGAAGCCTGTTTTGCTTCTGTTAGTGTCTTCACATCCCAGGCGTGTATGTGTGTGCACTCGTTTGTTCCGGCAAAACCCGAACTGAGCTGTCGGCTAGTCTTGACTGACTCACCTTTCAAGAAGCTTTCCATTTGATCCTTTACTGACGACAACAGTCTGTGTTCAACAACCAAACGGACATATTCATGCTTATTCTCGTCCGTCACAGCAACCTCTCGTCCGTTGGGAATCAGATCCACAATATTAGTCACACCAAATTCATCGTCTTCCACGGAGAAGGTTTCTGTGATGATGTCTGCGATCTCGTTTTCCAACATCCAGCAAAGAGACTTGTAATAGTCTGGATCAAACGATTCCATGTCCTTGACAGATACGGACTTGCCCAATATTCGCTTGTATACGGCGCGGCTGAAGAAACAGTCGAGGAGGCGGCCCTCGTACAAGGCCTTTCCAATGATTCTCCCGATGAACTTGAAAAACAGCAAATGCTCAGGATTCACCCCGCTGAGCTTGGTGGGGTGAAAGGTCGTGCGATCGGAAGAGACGGGAGTGAAGAGAACATAATTAGGATCGAACATCTGGCGAGAGAGTACTTGGAACCATTCGCGAGTAACACCACCGGCATCGACACCCTCCTCACCGTGAAATCGAATGTTGAGCTTGCCGAATTTCATTTCGTCGCCAGATTTGAAATAGAGCGACCGGAACGAATCGTGGAAAACGTGATCTCGGCGTACTGATAGCTGTAGAGGTGGGTGCGATGGACGTCCATTCTGGCTCACGCGAGAGTGAACGCTGCGATTGAAGTAGTTGCGCTTGTTGTCGAATTCCAGGACTTTCGGGTTCTTCACGAGCAGGGCAAATGTTCCCGACATCAGCTTTGGGTTGTTTCGGACTAGTTCGTTGAGGATGCGACGATGATCTTCAGTGAATGTGAAGAACAGACTAGCCGTTCGAGATTCTGGTGCAGGGCTGGAGATGACCAGCTCTTTGTTGATCTGGCCGTGAGAGAAGTCATCACCTGCAGTAGTGTTCTTACAGACAACCATGAGGGATTCAATCAGCGGCAGTAGAATAGTGGCAACGTTGAGCATGCTCTCTCGCTCACGGATGGCTTTGAGACAGGCACTAAGCTTCTCCCACATGGCAGAAAAGGTCGAGTTGTGGTAAAGAGAAGTGACTAGATGCTGCTTATCGCTTTGCCTAGACTCGTCACCATCCCCCTCCCCGTCCTTCTTTCGGCCATCAAAGAGATGGTCGAGGGCTGTGAGGATGCGCAAGAGCTTGTTTTGTTCAGACGCTCCAGGGGAAAACTTGGACAATGCGACTCCCTGGATTTCAGTTCCCGTTGTGGCCCGCTCAATGTGAGGCAAAAGTTCATCAAGATCCGACACAATGTTTTCGCTAAGGAGGCGAGCTTGGTAGACGAGCTCTTGTCCAAACACAGCCTTGGCACCCGGAATGGCAGACAAGTTTTTGATAGTTGAAATGGTGTTCTGGAATGTTTTGGAGCTGCATTCTCTGGCAACAAAAATCTTGACTACCAATGTGAGGTTTTGGGCTGGAATGACTGGTGGCTGCAACTGTCTGGTCTTCTTGGAACTGGCTTCCTTCTTCTCCTTGGCAGACTCGCCGTCGGCAGGATTCTCTGCTGGTTCTTGAGCATGTTCTGTCGTAGCATCAGCCGGGACATTACCACTGGCTTGCTCAGCCGCATTCAGCACCTCTGCTTCACCTTCAGCAGCAACAGAAGTGGGCTTGTCCTGGTCAGTGGCGGTCTGCAGATCTTTGCGTTTGCGGTCGAGATTCACCAATGGCAGTGTGATGCGGTTGAGCAAGTCGGCAAGATGTGTCATGACGATCGAGCTCTCAGTGACGACTTCCCGGTCTAGCAGAGTAAGCAGAGAGTTGATGGCGTACTTGTGTGCCTTTAGGTCTTTTGCTTTGCCTTTTCGGTTCAAGGTCTTCTTCAAAAAAGAACCGACCGCTTCATGCTCTGTTAAGAAAAGCCAAGGGATCTGCTGGCTTCTAGTACATAGATCGACGAGAAGATCCAGACATTGCTGAACGATCAATAAAGGAGAGGTCTCCGAGTTGGTCAGCATGCCCATGGGTCCCGAATTCGTCAGCGACTTCCTGAGGCCCTGAGGTGTCTTCTGCTCAGTCTCGCGTTCTTTGTGCTTTCGAGCTCTGATCGACAAATGCCCAAAACTACGCTCAACCGCGTTCATGTCGGTGCTTCCTTCTTGCAGAATCTGCAAAATAGTGCTAATGACCTCAAGTCGGTTTTGACGATTTTCACAGATGTCGGCGAAGACGCTGAATAAGTAGGATCGGATGGAGCCATGATGAGCGATGAACATCAACCGCACAAGTGTTGCAATTCCGGGCTTATCCAACATCTGTACCACAGTTCGGCGCTGAACCTTGTTATCCGTTGGATTACCGCCATCAGTTTGCGCTGGATTTCTCCCAGGAACAACCATGGATCTCATCCCTGGATGTTGAGAGTGAGAGGGTGGTGGATGTTGCTGGTTCAAGGCTCGAGCCTGGGCAGCCATCTCTGGAGTCAATTGGTCCATGATGTCTTCGCCTTGATCCATGAGAACCTGTTCGCGCAGTGCCGGTGGGAAGGTCAACAGAATGCTTGCAGCATCCATCTCTGCGACTACTGGTTGCCCGGAAGTGCCGGCGGCCTGTCGGCGACCCTCCTCCCGGTGTCGTCTGCGTTCTTCCTGTCGTTCCTGCTGCGCAATCTCCAGGCGAAGCTCCTCGGGAAGAGCGTCCAAAAATTCCTGGAACACATCGGTTGACTCCCCAGCCGTGGCCTCCTCGCGTGCCTGAGAGCGCCGCTCACTTACTGTCTGTGCAATGACTTCCTCCCTGAATTCCTCGGGCAATGCGGCAAGATACTCTGGATCGATACCTAGCTCTGTCACGTCCACTTCTTCGCCCCTGATGGTCGTCATGACACGAGGCTGATCGACCGCACTGGCCTCGGGGACCTGTGGTGCTGGAGCGTCGCTCATGTCTGTAGATGCAGACGTTTCAACAACACCCTCCATTGGTTCCTGATCGGTGCGTTCGTGATGTTCGGCCGCATCTGTACTTTCGGCGGCAGCCAATTGTTCGCGCTGAGCTCGGTCATTCTCTTCGCGCTGCTCTGCCTCCCTCTTCTCTTTGGAAGCTGTCTCTTCAGCGACTTTTTCTTCGCGAGTCTTGCGTTCTTCCTCATCTTTCTTCTTTCGCTCTTCCTCTGCCTGCTTCTGCAGCTCCAGGTCTTGAGCTTTGATCTTTCTCTCACGCTCCAGAACATCTGGAGTCAGTCTGGCGGCAATAATGTTGCCCAGTTTGGCCGCCTCGACATGATGATTGTTTCCAAAAACCATCCTAGCTTCTTCTTGGTAACGACGCAAGGTCGATTCTGGCACGAACGATACGGCCTGGCTCGGCTCTTGAGCTGCAACGTCTCGTCTATTATCCGTTCTAAGCAATCGCGTAGGCCCAAGGTCTCTCACATCACGAGGCCCTCCGGGCCCCGTGATGTGAAAGTGGAACGCCGGTTGACCGTTTCCATTCCGACCCATCATGGGCAAGAATTCCATAAGCTCGCCGAGTAGACCCATTGGACCGTCTATGTTGTGCCTGCCGCTACTAAGCAAACCTGCTGGAAGTCTCACGTCCAAAGAGTGTGTGTTCCCTGGTCGTAACGAGGCCTCGTTTAGTTGATCGCTGCGGCGTAGAAGTGGATTGAGACCGTCTTCGGCGTTGGACTGCGGCCCACCAGGACGATGACTACGAGCAAAGTAGCTACGGAAGTCTGATCATTTAACATGTCAGCGCGCTGTTGATTGTAATGAGATAAGGATTAAAATGAGATATTCTTACCAAGATCTCCCTGAGAAGTCGCAAATCGAGATGGGTAGGGGCTTCGGTTGTCCATCCTTGTCAGTACTGGACGCCGGTGATTTCCATCGAAGAAAATGAGTTGTCTGTTTGCTTCTTCAACATCCAGATCATCGTTTTCCCACCCCAGTCCTGGTAGACTGGGTTGAATATGCCCTGTCACCCCAGGTTAGCCGTTTGCGTACGATCAGTGGCAGAAATCGGTTTCAAGAGAGTCAATCGGGATGATAAGACAAAGAAAGGGTGCAAACATACCAGGAAATCCATCGTCGTAAATATACTCATCATCATTGATTTCTTCTTCGTCATCGTCATCTTCTACGCAATCAAATTAGCACATACGAAAGCATGCAGTGAGGTGAATAAATATCGGACTTACCATCACCGTCATGATCATCGTGGAGAAAGTGATCGTCGAGGGCTGGCTCCGGCTCGTATCCGCCTTCGTCAGCAATAATGGCTCTCGCCATGTCAGTGAGCAGATTCGTCGGTCCCATGCTATGAATAATGGCTTCCTCCTCCTCATCTTGTGCTTCTGCGTCATATTCTAAATCATCATCCTCACCAGCCTCGTCTTCATCCATATCACTCTCACTCTCCCAGCCTGAGTCCCCATCTTCATCTACGATCTCCACTCGGTCTTCGACGTCCTCCATGTCTGCCGAGTCCATACCATCATCTTCGTCATCTTCACTGTCGTCGTCCTCGTCCTCTCCCTCATCGTCGTCATCGTCGTCCATGATGACCTCAACAACCCCAGGTTCACCATGAAGACCTTCGATATCACCCATGCCACTCAGTTCCTCGTCTTCATCGCTAATATCGTCTTCGCCATCAGACAAATCATCTTCGCCGTAATCGAGCTCATCATCTTCGTAATCGTCACCATACATGTCTTGATCATCGTCTTCGTCACCCTCGTCAGATTCGTCGTCCTCTGCTCGAGGTTCAAGCATGCCCAAGGCGGAGTTGCGATACAAATCCGGTGTCTCCTCCCGATTATCGTCGTCGACGTCGGATACAGATGATGAGGATGCAAACTCCTCATCGCTGTTGTCTCCTGTTGGGTCGGCGGGAAGAATGCTGGAGTGACTCAGCTCTTTAACGGTACCTGTGAGAACCCGTAAGACGCGAAGGATATACTTGATAGCACGCTTAACACCCGGGTAGTCAAGACTGATCTCAGCGATAGAGGACGTGAGCTTCTCGACGAATCCCTTCTCGTACATCAAACGACGCATTTGCGCCTGTGAACGAGATTGGTCAAAATCGAGATTCCTCGGATTGGAGGTGTCCCTGTCTTTGTCGCCAATCATGTGGTTCATTAATTCAGCCAGGCACTGCATTCGGGAGTAACGAGTCTCAAAAGGCTCATCCGTGAACGGTGCTTTTTCGTAGGCCTTGATTACGGTGTCCAAGACAAATTTTCGCACGAACAAGAGGTCGGGTTCGTCATCGTAAGCAAACTTGTCAAGAGCACGATCCAAATGTTTTTCGCTGGTCTTGGACACGAGTGCCACCAAGACCTTTTGAGTGAGTGCGGATGTTGCGGCTCTCTTTTTGGACATGATTGTGTCTGTCGTACCGTTGAGGCTACCTTGGCACAAGAGATCATAGATCAAGTAGTTCAGGATACTGGTGCGTGGCTTTATTGGTGTAGTTGTTGACAATGGCGGCGCACTGCGCTTGAAATTAATGAATTCGACCTTGGTTCGTGTATAGCTTTGTAGAAGCTCTGTCAGACAATTGAGCAAGAAGCATCGGTAAACGAAGATGGGATGTTCTTCCGCCTTGAACACAGGCTTTGACTGCTTCTTATCCTTTGCATTGTTGGCTGTTGACGGGTCCTTCGTGATTGCATCCTCAGCATCCGTAGGCACTGTAGCTGATGATTCAGTATCGGCCGACGCCACAGTAGTGGATGGCTCTTTATCGTCAACTTCACGATAGTTGACTAGCTCGCACAATAGAAAATGAATTACACCATCAGGGTTTTCCACAATTGGTCGTTTGACGTCATGGTGTGTCTTGGGAGCGTCGGTCATTTCCTTATCCGCAGGCTCCGTTGAGGCTTTCAACGCTCCATCAATCAATGCACTGGCGTCAACAGCAGTTTCTTTGGCCTTGGACACAACATGATCCTTGAAGGCTAGAGGTGAAGGCCGGTTGGATGTTTCTCCAGATCCGCCCAGCCATCTCGAGAAACAAAGCATCTCGTTGGTCACCTCTACAAACAAGTCGGGGGCGCGAAGAGCAAGAGGCGCCATGGCGCGCAGGTAGGAAGACACGTCGGCATGATGGCCTCGTTGGTTGCGTGCTAAAGGAGGCAAGTCTTTTTGAATTTGCGCGCGCATAATCTGTTTCACGGTTTCCTCGTCTTCGATGACGTGTCGTAGGATGGTGATCATGTGAGCGGAGAGCCTCATTTGCTTGAGACCTTCAGAACCGGTGCCGGATAACTGTTTCGCCATCAGGAATAAACGTTGCAAATTCTTCTTCTCGCCGATAACTTTTGCCAAAGTACGTCTTCGCGTCAGAATGACAAGTACTCGCAGAACTGCCGTTGCCAGCATTTCTTCCTTGCCTATGCGGGGGAGTAGATCCAGCAACGAAACAAGTATTTTGCTCCGATTCGCGTCGCCTACCAGCGGCGATCCGATGGTAATTACAGGTTCTGCAACATCATCATCGATGGTTTGGGGAGGCTTCCACTCAGCGGGGACAGGTCGCTCGTCGTGACAAAGGAGTACCTCCAAAACGAGAAGAATGTAAGGAATCCATGGGGGCAGCTCGTCGATTGAGGATGTAAGGGGAACCTTCAAGAAACCCACGTACTCATCTACCTTATCGGCGAGGATTTTTGTATTTTGCGCAAAAAACTTTTCATCCTGAAGAAGCAAAGCAAGCAGATGGGCATACGCTGCTATGCATTTTCCATTCCGCCGTTTCTCCTCCTCGTCAAGCGCCAACGAGGAAAGTGCAAAGGTCAGGGTAGAGGCAACATCTTCTTGGGCATCCTGGTTTTGCTTTTTCAGGACAATCGCTGACACTAGATCAGAAACATCCATGGCGGTGTCCGGATGGGTTCGAATGACATCCAGACATTGATCTATCAAATTCGTACGAATATTCCAACGCAAGCTGTCCAAACGCTCCTTCAAAAAGGCAACGTCGGCTTCCAAATTCTCTTCTGGGGGCTCATTCTGTACGATGGACATCGCCTCGGCGGCGCTGTTCGTTCCTCCGAAGCTGTTATTGTTATTGTTGTTGTCATCAGCAAGGCTGTTGCTAATCTGCCGATCGACATACTCTATTAAGTCGTCAGCGGAAGGCAGGTCGCGCAATGTATCAAGATTCATGGGCTCCGTCTCAAGAGCGGCGGTTGCAGCAGCAGCAGCAACATCAGCACTGCCTGACTCTTCTACCTCATCTGATGCGTCTTCCTTCAGGGCCGAAAGGTCAGCATCCTCCGCGGGGATAGGATTGCGAGGCCCTGCGAGACCGTTCACGTGCGCCCGACAATATTCAGCGACTTCATCGAGAGTTCCGTTGGCTCTATACATGGCTTCATGGACAAGTTCGTCTTCCCATCCCCCCCAGGCGAATTCACTCGCCATGGGACGGAAACGAGCCCACTTGAATCTAGCATCCTTGTATTTGAACAGATTGAACAGGACTTTGTCGTCGGTGAGAGTAGCATTGACTTCATGATCTGCCCCACAAACAATTTTGATAATATCGAGGAGTCTCTTCACGGTTGAATCTGAAACTTTTTCGATAAAGCTGGAGTTCCACAATTCCATGGTTACTGGAAGAATCGCTGCGCGGAATTCGACGACGATTTGATGGGATACAGTCGATACGTTCTGTGTCCGATCTGCCTGTCGCTGTAGACTAAACTGACTGCAGGCTTCTGACAAGTACTTGCCATTCACCAGAACATGATACAAATCCAGCACCTTTTTCAGGCCAAAAGCGGCAACCTTGGCTCTGGAGGACTCATCCGGGCCGGTATCCGCAGCACCTCTTACAGAGGAAGCGAAGACCTTGATCATGTCACTGAGTACGCTCATACCCCCTTGCTCCTTGAAGGCGAGAAGAACCGGCATAATGATTTGCACACTAGACCGGTCACTTTGTCGAGTGGAAGGATGGTCAATCAGCATCTCATGAATGGTATGAAGCATGATAATCCAGTAGTGAAAGTCCTTCGAAGTTGGTGAAGGCGTAGTCACGGAGGGAGCCAGGTGAGAAAGAACGCTACTGGCCAGCGCCATAGCGATTTCCAGTTGCCTTGGGCGAGGAAAGGGGTCTAGCTGGTGAGGTTCTCGACGAGGTAGCAGCGCTTTACCCAGAGCCTGAAAGAAAGGAAAGCATGTGGGAATCATGGGATGCAGCAGCGTCCGGAGAGTCTCGTAGTTCGTGTATCGAGCACTTGACCGTTCTTGTTCCGTTGGCAAAACGGGCGCAGATGCGTCAGTGCCGTCATCGGCGGTCCAAGTGTTACTGGTACCACCCAGTACATCCGGAATCGTCGGTTGTCCTTCTCTAGCTCCATCACGATTGTCCGTCGAGGCAGCCACTCCTGGGGCGCCTTGTCTGTGCATAGACCAGTGCTGTGGGACTGCCAAAAGCTCGCCTGCTTCTTCTGCAAGGACACCGCGCAAGAGCGGTCCGATAGACTTGACCAGTCTGAGGTAATAATCGTACACGTTGACGTGATAAAATTGCAGAGAATTGGATCTGGTTGTCGTAAAGCAGTCCGACAGTATTTTGATGAATGTTTGAGCATTCAACAAGGCTTTGACTTTCTGCGTCGCTGTCGACACACATTCGTGCAGTTCAAGATTATCACCCTCGACGAGCAAGTCTGAGGAGAGGAGGGCACCAAAGTATGGAGGGAGAGCTTCGGTTTTCGCCGCCAATGGCTGCAGAATATCAATGTTGTTCTGTGCCCGACGCAAGAGGGAAGGCAACCCCCAAACCGGAGAGTGTTCGATCAATTGAGTTACCACTTGGTTCAAGACCCTGGACGCGGCCGAGTCTCCAAAGGCTGCATCAAGGCTCGGGGATTCGCAGAGATCAAGAAGCAGCTCAATGCCACCACGCTTGACGAAATTTGTTTTGAGGAATGTGTTGGATAAGTACCCCGTCAGGAAATTGGCCAAACTGTGAATGTACGGCGTGAGTGACTGTGAGGGCACCACCTTCTGAGCCATCTTTTCTTCTTTGGCCGTTTCTCCTGTCTCTCCAATCTCGTCGGACATGTCAATATCCACCGTATCAGTACCTTTGTCCTTGTAGTCAGTGGCTACCTCTGTGGTCCCTTCTGCAACGTATCCATTCGGATGGATGGTGGAAATGACTCCTTCTTGAGTGACTACATAGAGCCTGACCCCCCAGTCAGAGTTGATGCCCTTTTCGATACCGAGCCATCGCACTCGGGCCACCATGTCAATAACAGCATCGGAAATGGCTGTGCGAAGAGGAGGGTGGTGGCGAGCAAGCTCATCGAAATTGGCACCGACGTTGCTCGCAATATCCCGGTTCGTCTCCATGCAGTTAACGTGTACCGGGCTCTCGAAAATTTCCAGGAAACTATCGAAAGCCTTGGAAGCGACAACCATTTTCATTCCCGTATTGTTCAAACAAATGGAGTTTAGGACCTGAGGCACAATGTTCATAGCTTCTGATGATGCCAGAATACCCTTGGCGGGTTCATTTTGCCGTGTCCTTCGTATGTCTTCATCACTGGGAGGGTGGGGCTGGTCGTCATCAGCAACAACTGATACAGTTGCAGAACTGATAGACGATTCACCGTCGTTGTCGCCCTCCTGATGCTCTTCAGTCTGCTTGGCCTCTTCTCCCGCTTGTTGCTCTGGCAGTGTCCGTCCCGTAATTGCCTCGAGATAAGTCTTTATCATGCCGGACTCAGAAATGGCAGCGAAACTGGTTGGGTCATTGTTGATGAAGTCGCTCAAGATGGTAACGGAATTTGTCCAAACTACTGATCCGAAACTGCGCTTGTTTGCTATAATCTCACGAAGACTCTGCAGCAAATCGGATTTCTCGGCAAGATTTCGAAGCAAACGATCCGTGTTGCCACCATAGCTGTAAGCATTACTCATAATGTGATGCACAAATTTCAGTAGCCATTTCAATGTTTGCTGTTGGTGGTAAGGAATTTCATAGTCAACAGTAGCTGACTGTTGATCTGCATGCACATCGTGAGACGATTGCTGCGATCCCTGAGCCTCCGCAACCGTGTCTACCAAAAGGGTCGCGACAGCATCCAGGCCATTGGCGTTGAAAAAAGATGTAAATGCATTCTGATAGGTCCAAATGAGTCCATCTAGAAATGCTAATACCATGGAATGATGCCGTTGGGCAACATGAGACCTGATGTTCAGGATTTCGACCAAGATACTCATAAGACCGGCGGAGACCATTTCGCTCCCGACGCGCGTGGACATGGAGAGGTGAAGCGTCAATGAAAATAAGTTGTTTCTCCAGTCATCTTCCTCCGTAGCATGATCACCTAAGTCGGCGGCATCGTCAACTTGCATACCTGCTACGGCCTTCCTGATAACGTAGAGCAGGATGCCATGATTAACGTTTGCATTCAGTGCGGACAAGACGTCCTGGCACTTGGGAGTGAAGCCAGCGATGGCTTCCAGTAGCGCCAGAGCAAAGGTCTGCAACCGGAGAGGGATACTGGCGTTGGGATCAGCGGCAGGATGTATAAGCTCTGCGAGCTGGTATACGAGTTGATATCTTCTGGTCTCATCAACATCATGGCGAAGTACCTTCTCCACAAAACTTGAGTCCGAGTGGATGTAGGCCAGATTTGTGATGGCGAGCAGCCGAGTTGCCAACATCTGTTGGCGAGCCTCTATCGAATCAGCAAGTGATTTGGCCACCCGTAGCCGATGGAACACCTCGTACTTTGCCGATTGCGGCATATCCTCAGGGATTCGCCTTATAAGGTCGTAAATCGACGTGCTTCCAATGACCGATTTGGGCAGTTCGAATAATCTTTGTCCCGGCGTGGTCTGCTCATCTGCGATGGCCGGTGTTCGAGGAAGTATGGGAGAAGAGTCATCCGGGTTCATCATTCGCACTCGAGGCGTATTCTGCTGACTTCCAATCGTGTGACTACGACGGAGAGGAGTTGGGGTTGATGGCTCGGACGAACGGCCAGGTTCGTTCGGCGCGTCGTTGCGGTCCGAGTCGTCTTGAGAATAGTAGAGCACCTTGATGTCACCCCAGCTTTGCCATCTTGTGTTGTCGCAAGTAGCAATAGCGACCAGATCGTTAGCATGGGTCGTCGTCAAGTTCCTGCCATTGCTTCCGTAGACCTTATCCTTGCCCTTGGTCGAAAGCGGGGTCGCGGAAGGCGTCGAGTCAGCCAGATTCACGATGGGCGTTTTAACGAATGGCATGGCCAATTGAAGGACACGGTCGAGATCGATGTTATAATGGTTTGCCAACAGCGCGGAGCTGATTTGTCTCGACGGAGTGGCGATGCGCTTGACAGATGCTTGATACCTTTGAGCCAGTTCGGAGCCGGCTTCAAGCGTATGTATCAAGATGGATGATGATGTGCTATTGAGGAGATCATTGAGATGAGCACTACTCGCGTAGATGCTCCGATTCCCGCAATGCTCCAGTAGCATACGGCTAAATCGCAGAACGGCCTCTATCAAGACTATGTCGCCGTCGTTGGAGAAACCGAGCTCTGCTAGCTGGTGGTCATCCCACTGCCGCTCATTACTGAATGGAGATTCTTCGTCCATATTCTTGAGAACATCCAAAGCAAAATCCCGTTGTTGAGGGCCATCTTTGAGATGGTACGTCTTGTTGAAATGTTCTAGAATGTCGTCGAATCGGTTCAGCAGTGGTATCCAGTGATACAAATCGCCCCTTCCGAAAGGCCACCTGGATGGAAAAGACGCGAGATATTGTGGCAGCGAGGGTAGTTCGGTCGTGGACGCTGTTTCAACATAGCTCTTGAGCCAGGGAGACTGTTGAACATAAGAGTCAGAGGTCGTGTATTCAAGTTGAGAGATATTTTGATAGAAGTTGAGAGGCTTCGCAACACACCTGAGTTTCCTGATGCTTGGATTGCATCGTTTTCGTGATTTTACCCATGGTGAAATGTGGTGCGGCAGAGCCGCTGAGACAAAAACAAGCTCCCCCTCCACTCCTATCGTGCTTGCTATAATTGCTATCAAGCTACCAGCCTAGATGGAGTGTCCGTGGCTGGACAGCTCCTGTGGTCTGACTTGGCAAGACCTAGCGTCTGAGGGTCGTGCAGCTTTCTAGCGAGTCGGAGGATGTACTTTTTGATGCAAGAAAAAATGTAATGCAGGGAAGACAAGTTGTGGCCTAACACAAAAATGTATGTCGAGGCGAGACTCGTCGGTATATCCGAGAGGCAGACCTACGAGTGACTGATTCAATTTGTGTGAAGGAGAGACAAACTAGAGCGCTGCGTAGAGTGAAGCTGCAGGGGCAGCGAGCAGTTACGACGGTCTCCGAGGTGAGGTTTGACTCGGGATAGACTCGGCGAATCAAGCTTCAGAGAGCAAGCCCAAGGACGGGTGCAGACGTCCAGGAACTGCTTCTCCAAAGTGCCACGGAGTAGGTTTGTTGGCGCAAGTACAGCGGCCACGCGAAGTCATGGAGCTTTCAAACGGATGGGAGTTGCCTCTCCGCGATGCAAGATGTAGTGGCGGATGATGTGATGTTGGGAGTGAAAAGATGGAGATTCTTGGACATTCAAAAACGTCAGGTTCGGCACATAACAGGTGGTGGGGCCACTGCGTAATGGTCCACGGGCGGGTTGTGATGGGCGTTAACTTGAGACTCTGAGAAAGGCAAAATGTGGGGCTCCTCAAGCACTGCGAGAATTGCAAGAACTCAGGTATGAGGTACTGTATGTACAGTTATTTACTCCGTGCAAACGCAAAAAATGATGATTACTCGTGGGTGAAACCTTTTGAAAAGGACACCCACACGAGTACGAATGATATCTTTCAAAGTTCAGACTCCGTCAAAGAAGGCGCTCGGCGTCGCTGGAAGTCATACAGTTAGATTTTTCATTCGATACTCGGACGACACTTTGACCGACACATTGTTGCGAACTTGCGATGCTTCATGGGCTTGAAGACAACTTGGTTATCCGAAGCTGGAGATACGTACAATAATTGGTATAAGGATTGCCATCTTCTGCCCCAAGCTTTTGCAGTGTAACCTCAGCCTGATGGTGAACCCTACCTACCCTGAAGACAAGGCTGTGAGTAACCAGTGGCGTCATCGGCAGGTCGCACGCAGTTCGACCTCGGTAAGTTATGCAGATGTCAGTCATGTAGAGTTTATTACAGCTCTACAGAGTATGGGAATAACAAGAGAAAGAAGCTGGTTCTAGAATGTTGTGGCAAGCAAACTACACTTGTATGTATGTATGTCATTGTATGCACAAGACAGACGAATTGGCAGACGAGCTATGAGGTAGCAATGAGCATAGGATAGCCTCCGCTTGCTCTACCCATGCCGCTGCAATTAGTCGGCCATCTCGTCCGAGAAAATGAGCCAAGTAAGGTTCGACAATCGGGCGCTATTTCCGGTGGCCTGGAGACTCGAGAGAGCTTGGAGACTCGCGCGCGAAGGACGCCAGCCATACAAGTTGTATGTCTACGAGACTACGACTCCCGAGAAGCCCACTTGCTTAGCCCTGAGGACTCAGGAGGAAGCGGGCGTACTAAAGTAGCAACGGAGATGAAGTTGTATGCAGGAATGCAACAACCAATCAGCAGCGCATTGCTTCGATACAGGAATGCATCATGCCAATGCCAGAAATGCGAACAATGCCGTCAATGCGCGCCTCCGGCAGGCTGGGACGCCGATGAAGAAGCATGCTATTTACCAGGTACCTAACCTGAGGTACGCGTCCAGATGCAGTGTCTTGATTCATGTGAAGCGCATCATCGCCGATCGGGCGTGCGTCGTGAATCGTGATAGTCGTGGCTATGATGCTCAAGCTCGCGCTGAACCCAATGTCTCGTCCGAAGGTCTCGTCTTCGTCTATGAACTTTGTTGCTTGTCTTGTCCACTAATGTGTATAGCCTTCCTTGTAAGTTGTCGCGTCGGGAGCTTCCGCACAACAGAGTTCATGCAACAAGGCTGGCGTCTCGACTGGCCTCCGCCACAAACAAAGCCCCCCCTTCCCTTTAAATACAAACCCCTTGTGTTACTGGTAACTGTGCAGTGTGTGCTCCACAGACTCCATCGCCGGCTTTTTGCAAGAGGGCACTCCAAAGGGGCACTCGAGGGAACACTTCAAGGGCGCCGTTTGCTAACTCATCCACTGTCGGCCGTCTGTTTTTATCTTCTACCAAGTCATCTCTTCTGCCATTCTCTACACTTTCATTTTTGATCTCTCTTCTCCCATTCTCGGCTTGCGACGCTGTGCGGCGCAGCTCACCTGGCTTGTTTACTTTCGCCATCATTTCTTGGCCGCCAAGTACCTACTTACGGAGCAACATCAGCGTATCGTTGACTCCGTCTCCGTCTGACCGTCTCCTCCAGGCTGCACCCTTGTCCTGGTCCGACCTCTATAGCCGTTGATTTGCTGCTGATGGCTGTGTGCTGAAGCACATCAGCTCTCAATCTTGTGATTCGACAGACGCTTCCCCCTTTTACACCTAATTTACGTGAGGCAAAATGTCGCTGCAGGGCGGCGACGGTGTCACGTCTGGCTTTTCCGAGGACGAGAAGTCGAGGCCATCCTCGAAAGCCAGCTCAGCTCCGGATACTGTGCGTTCCATTTCTTTGCAATAAACTCGTCCGGCCACGAGACATGTTGAAAGCATGCGCTGATGTGCTGACTCGTTGCAGGGCGGTGAGCAGGACTCATTCGAAGACGCCATTGACAATGCAGCCGATATTGGAGACACACTTGATGCAAGATCCGTGCGATCGTTGACAAAGAGATCCGCCTCCTTCAACAAGAGCCCATCACCACAGCCCAAACCACGGGGTGAATCACAACCTGTACCACAGCCCGAGCACCAGCCCCATCGAGACGAGAAAGACAATGGCAAGGTTCAAGACAAAGACACAAAGACAGACAACCAGGACTCTGATAATGAGAGCCAAACTGTTCAAGGGTCCAGGTCCAAGTCGCGGCAAAATTCCCCTCGAGCCTCGTCGCTCGTCTCGAACCGCATCTCAAGCACGTCGAATCTGGACAACGTGAATCTAGACGACGAGAATTCAACAGACATAGATGGTATAGCCAATGCAAACCTTGGGAACAAAGAAGACGCCGACGTTGCTTACGCATTTTTAGTTCCCCCGAGCCCACCAGAAAAAGACGTCGCCACCAAGTCATTGTCATTGAGTAGCATCACAAATGCCCTCCCGGCTCTGCCTTGGTCTCCCCCAGCCGAGTCTCCGCCCAAGAGTCCTGTGTCGTCGATGAACGCTGTTGTCTCTCCAACAAACCAACATCCCGGCCCGCCGACTCGAAAGCTCACGAGCCCTTTTTCCTGGTTGTCACGAAACTCCATCAGTAAAGACAAAGACTCGAGCTCTCCGCCGACCCAGACCACAGGGCGCCGCAACACTGCCAGCTCAATCGCTACCTTGACAAGCAATCCAGAGATGATGCTCAGTAAGCTCGACGAGGAGTATGACGGGGTGAACAGGGCCAGTGGCACGCAGCGGGATAGCCTCAAGGACAGATTCAAGGCCTTGAGGATGCGTGAAGAAACAGGTATTCAGTTGACCCCTGGCGACGATGATGGTCAAGGGGATGCCCTCGGACTCGCCAGTCCCATATCTGCGACGCTGCCAGGTGACAAGATGCAACAGTCAACAGTGCCGGATACCAACCACGACTTAGCCCCTGGCACTGCGTCTGGTGTCAACGCTGGACCTTCGGCGATGCAAGAAAGCCAAGTGGATTGGGATATCTGGCAATCTGTTGTCTACGAGGGCCCTGCAGCGGTAGCCCGTACCAGTCCGGAGGAGCTGAATAGAGCCATTGCGACAGGGATTCCCAACGCGATCCGAGGAGTCATTTGGCAAGTCCTTGCCCAGAGCAAAAATGAACACCTCGAGGCCCTGTACAAGGATCTTTTAGCTCGGGGAACCGACCAAGAGAAAAGAAACAGCGGCAGCACAACGATCAGCTCCATCAGCAATCAGGGAGTCGCTACTAGCACTAACGGCAGCGTGAAGTCCTCTGCATCCTCGATACACTCTAACCAGTCAATGGCCAATGGAAATACTTCGCCGAGAAGTGATAGGAGTCAGGAAGCGATTGCCAAGGCTCAGATTGCTGTCGCTGCCGAGAAAAAGAAGAGACAAAAGGAGGATGCTGTCGCCGTCCAGAAACTTGAGAAGCTCATTCGACGCGATCTCGGCGCTCGAACTAGCTTTTCGAAATACGCGGCAGCCGCTGGACTTCAAGATGGCTTATTTGGCGTCTGTAAAGCGTACGCGCTCTTTGACGACGGCGTTGGCTATGCACAGGGCATGAACTTTTTAATCATGCCACTCTTATTCAACATGCCAGAGGATGAAGCCTTCTGTTTGCTCGTTCGACTGATGCACCAATACAAACTCCGCGATCTTTTTATTCAGGACATGCCTGGGCTTCACCTGCATCTGTATCAGTTTGAAAGACTCTTGGAAGACTTGGAGCCTGCCCTGTACTGTCATTTGCACCGGCGAGGCATCTCATCTCATTTGTACGCCACTCAATGGTTTCTGACCCTCTTCGCCTACCGATTTCCCTTGCAACTGGTCCTCCGTATCTACGACTTGATTCTATCAGAGGGCCTGTCTGCGATTTTGCGATTTGGCATTGCACTCATGCAGAAGAACGCCGCAACGCTATTGGCACTACAAGATATGCAACAGCTCACAACATATTTAAAGGATAAGCTCTTTGATGTTTATATCGATAAGGATCCCAGCCAGGGCAGCATCTTGGAGAATGGCTTCTTCGGGAGCTCCAGCTCAAGCATGGACAAGGAGGTATATAGAGCCGACCAGCTTGTCCGAGACGCATGCGAAATCAAGATCACCCCCGAGACGCTCAAGGCATTTACTACTGAGTGGGAGGAGAAGAGAAAGGCGGACAAAGACCGCGAGACAGAATTGCACGATCTCAGACAATCCAATCAGAGTCTAGCCATTCAACTACGCAAGCTCGAAGTTCGTGTCCAAGCGGGCGATACGGAACAAGCAGCCCTCGCCACTGAGCTTGTACATACAAAAGTCGAGAACGAGGAGCTCCGTGATGAGAATGAGAGTCTCAAGGGCCAGGTCAAGGAGTTGAGGGTGGTGATTGAGAAACAGCCCGTCGAAATCGAAGAAGCTTGGAAGATGGAACGAGATGACTTGATGAAGCGCAACGCAAACGTACATGAGGAGAATCAAAGGGTGGAGAAGGAGTTGGCTGATCTTGAGGAACAGCTGGTGCAGACCAAGATGCGTTATGCCGAGGTATGTGATGTGATGAAAGCGGAGGAGATTTTTTTTAAATCCTTGGCCTCTGAACTCTGGAATTTCCCAACTAACAATCTGCCTCTTCTTCAGATTGACTCTCAGCACGAAGAGCTGAAACGGAAATGGGCGGACCTGAAGCGCCAATTTGCCTGATTCCAAAACGGTGCATTCTGTCATGGAAGTCTTTCATCACACCATAAGCTTGGGTCGGATTGTAAAGGCAACTAATCGCTGCGAGGGTTTCTATGCGCTTCAAGCCCCAATACTCGACGTGTTTCGATTCCCAACGTCTCATCTTCTCACAACGTCATCGCTTAGCGAGTTGGTCCTGGCTGTTTGGATCAGCAGACGGGAGTATCTGAGAATAGGCAGAACAGTAAGCAAGATTCAGAAAAGAGTGAGGAAAAGAAGAAAGGACAACAGAGGAATGATGGGCAAACCAGAAGGGCGCGACTTACATGGCTAAGGAGCTGCTCGGTTTTTTATTACATAGACGTGATAACAGTAGTAGGATAAATGTGAATATGAGCAAAGACAAATACAATACACACATCGTTAGGGCATGAGAGAAGAGATTCGCTGCGAAGTTTCTGTTGATGAGATGACCATGGCATGGCTTACTCCGACTACGGGGTCTTGCACGAGGGTCACAGACTTGAGAGGTAACTGGCTCTGGAACGCATTCATTTGTTAACACCAACGAAACCGCACCGTGAGAAGCAATATTCCTACAAGTGGGTTGTTTCAGTTTGTATATTCAAGGAAAAGAGGTTGAGGTCTCTACGTTGTGCTATCTTTTGTCAATTTCATGGGACATGTTGCGTGTTCGTGCGGCAGCCCAAAAGGAAATTGATGAGGAAGGGACATTTACGGAAGAAGGGAGATCAATGGACAAGAGAAGATAAACAAGAAAAGGACGCTGATGGGCAGTGCGGGTGATGAGGCAAAGAGTATGTGGATGGGAGACATCACAATCGTCATGGCACAGTTACGGCAAAAAGTCATGTCTTGTTTCGTCTTTTTTTTTGCGCTTGTTTTATATCTTGAATTCCTTCCGCACTCCCTATAGACAAGCCAAAGTCCATGGCTTTTTTTAAGCTAAAGGCTCTTTCAGAAATGTCCCCTGGTATACCCTGAAAGACCTTCGGCCCTGCCCTCAAAGACGACATAGATGATTCATGGACAGAGCGAGACAGGCGAATGAAAAACGACAACCCAAAAAAACACGTCTACTTGTGGAGCTTGCGCTGGTAGAAAGCAAGCTCCTCACCCTCCAAGATGTATCCATCGCAGCGGCCGGACTGACCGGGACGGCTGGAGATGATGGCGTACAGACGACCGGCCTCAAACTGCTTCTCAACAACGGGGTCGACCTTGCCGGCGGCGGCATAGCGCTCAGCCTGCTTCTTCTCGACGGCCTTGCTCTTCTTGACCTCCTCCTCGGTCTTGCCCTCCTTGGCGGCCTGAGCCTTCTGGCGTCTACGGCCGATGGGCTGGCCGTAGTGGGCCTCGTACCACTGACGGAAGGGAGCGGCGTCGATCTGGACGACAGCGCTTCGGGTCAGGGTGTTGGTTCGGACAAGCTCGTTGTTCGAAGGGTGGTAGGCGACAGCAATGACACGCGTCTTGCGGGTGCAGCCCTCGGAGGCCCAGGCAAAGTTGCCCGAGTCGAGACGCAGAGCACGGTACTTGTGGTTACCGCCACGGGTACGGACGGTGTGCACACGCTTGGCACCAATACGGGTGTTGGCACCCTGGCGACCAGCTTCGAAAGCGCGCTTCTTCCCTGTTGGAATAGGTCAGAACGCATGATTCTTTTCAAAGGTGTAAAAAAAAGAAACCTTTGAAAGTCTCATACGGGCTTTCGAGGGTATGTGTATAGAATTCGAGGAAAGAACGAAGGTTGTATCAGTCATTACGCACTGTAGTAGGCGCGCTTGGCACCTGAAGCGGAGCGCTTGTGGCGAGAATCACGCGAGATACCCATGATGGCGAGGACTGATGAGAGGAACCAAGACGATGAGGTTAGCGATCGACGTCAAGAATGTGTAGGTGATGAGGAGCAAGAGCGTAGCAAGTGAACGTCTCTTGAAGAGAAAGAGGCAAAGAGAGAGACGGAGAGTTCCAGGAGTCGAGTCTGAGAAAAGTGAACCCTTCCACTTCTGAGACGAATGAGTTACACGTTTTCGTTTCTGACACCCCGAGATTCGAATGATCGCCCGTCTCGCTTTCAGATTCGACGTCGAATAAAGTGACCAATCGTTCCCAATTTCCTTCTCTCTCTCTTGCCCTTCAGTCGACTAAGCTTGTTCGCGTTGAGGTCTTACCTGATGGTTATGCTGGACCAAGCAATCAAATTGTCGACGGATGTGGGACGTGAGGCAAGGCAGAACTTTTTTTGCATATCAGAAATTGTGGTTTGTGGGTTTACCGTTGGCCTCAAGGTCACGTGCCAAGCATGGGCTGCAGCCTACGGCGCGATTCGGTTTGCGAATTGCGATCAGTGATGTGGGGCTACAGCCCGCAAGTACCTAATTGTACTCCGTGAGTCCATAATGCGTCGAGTACCTGCAGGCTGCAACCTACCTACAGTATCTATACTCCGTACATGTTGACTACAACTAACCTTGAAAGACTTTGTCGATTTATCAGAGTCGACAGTCAAGTCTGAAGGGACGTGAATGGACTAAATTATGCCAATGGTAGCCACTACCAACGTTTCACATGGCACATTTGCGGAAAGTCGCAGAAAACCATTTGTCCTGCATCGTCTTTCTGTGCCTCTGACATGTCCTAGATTAGATCCCTCCGCACTTTATCGTAGACAAGCCGATGCATGTGGCCTTTTTGACTTAAAGAGCCCTCTGAATCTCTCAGCGATGCCTCTTGAATATGTATAGCGAAGCGAAACCTCTTAGTCATGTCCTCAAGGCTCAAAGGCGAACGGTGGAGAATCTTGCAATACCTGACATGTGTATGCGAAAAAGGACATTATGGGTCGGCCGAAATACGATAGAGGGACCACCCGACAGCCAGCCATGGAAATGGTTGTCTTAGTGGGATCAAACTCAGGAAGGCCTCAAGGCACATGACAGTAAATGGTGCCTAGACCATCTTCTCGCGTAAGCTGCACGAGTCAAGGCATCGTGAACCTTACCAAGTTGAAAACTTTTGTTGTGGCACAAGCGAAAAGAGGGAGAACGATGTTAGAAAACTAGTCATGAAGCAAACGGACTAGGTGTTCCAAGTCTGTGGGATGTCATTCGTCATTAATCATTAAAAGTCTGATATGCTAATATACATTACTCGCCGAAGCGACCGGTATGGTGGCACCCTGCCTGCCACTACAATGGTGAACCTAGCATGAGTGCTCCAGCCAGCGTACCACGGAGTTTTCACTTGGGGCATTCGTTTTGGTGGAAGTAACAAATAACACAAAACGCTCACTTGTGGAGCTTGCGCTGGTAGAAAGCAAGCTCCTCACCCTCCAAGATGTATCCATCGCAGCGGCCGGACTGACCGGGACGGCTGGAGATGATGGCGTACAGACGACCGGCCTCGAACTGCTTCTCAACAACGGGGTCGACCTTGCCGACGGCGGCGTAGCGCTCGGCCTGCTTCTTCTCGACGGCCTTGCTCTTCTTGACCTCCTCCTCGGTCTTGCCCTCCTTGGCGGCCTGAGCCTTCTGGCGTCTACGGCCGATGGGCTGGCCGTAGTGGGCCTCGTACCACTGACGGAAGGGAGCGGCGTCGATCTGGACGACAGCGCTTCGGGTCAGGGTGTTGGTTCGGACAAGCTCGTTGTTCGAAGGGTGGTAGGCGACAGCAATGACACGCGTCTTGCGGGTGCAGCCCTCGGAGGCCCAGGCAAAGTTGCCCGAGTCGAGACGCAGAGCACGGTACTTGTGGTTACCGCCACGGGTACGGACGGTGTGCACACGCTTGGCACCAATACGGGTGTTGGCACCCTGGCGACCAGCTTCGAAAGCGCGCTTCTTCCCTGTTGGAATAGGTCAGAACGCATGGTTCTTGTCAAAGGTATAAACAAATAGACCTTTGAAAGTCTCATACGGGCTTTCGAGGGTGTGTATATGAAACTCGAGGAAAAGGGGTCGTATCGCAGACTATTACGCACTGTAGTAGGCGCGCTTGGCACCTGAAGCGGAGCGTTTGTGGCGAGAATCACGCGAGATACCCATGGTTGCGGTGACTAATTGTGGAAGCAAAAAGATGTTAGCGGGGGACGGCACATATTAGATGTGAGGAGGGCAACGGCGTTGCAAGAAAGCGTCTCTGGTGAGTAAGAACTGCAGAGATTGAGGAGCTGAGTCTGAGAGTTGCGACTCGTTTTCGGTTATGACACACGAGGTTCGAATGAACATCGCTCGCGGATTCGAAGTTACAAGTCGTGACAGCAAGACCAATCGTTCTCAATCCTCTGCTCTCTCAGTCGCTTTGCTAGAAACAATCGGGTTGAAGTCTCACCTGATAATCACTTACTTCGTGTGCGGCAACGAGTGTGAGAAAGATGTAATTAAGGCGAAGTCGTAGTTAGAGGATTCGTCGACGTGAATGCGGCAGCTGGAAGAGGTTGTAACCCTTTTTTGTTGGGTCAGAAATTGTGGTTGTGGCCCGTATCACGTGCCGAAGTCAAGTATTCCTCCAGGTCACGTGTCGCAGACTGCTTTGGCTTAAAAATGACTTGGCGGCGGAGCAGCGTCCACCGTCCGCACACTGAGCGGTCGCGTTGCAGAATGCGGCGACGTGACCGAATTTATGACAGTTGTAACACTGTCGAGGGCGTATCGCCTCGTTGAATGGTTCTGCTTCGAATATCTCTGAGTTGTATATGACCCCCGAGTGGATCAAACGGTTGGCCGCGTCGAGGCTGTCGACGCCGATGATGAGGGTAGAGCGCGATGCATTCGCGCATGGGAAAATAAGTCTATTTTGAGGAGAAACATTATCGCTTTCGGGGACGACGAACGAAAAAACTCGCCCGCACCGCGACACCGCCGCGGAACCGACCCAAAAATTGAAACAAGACCAAGGAAATGAACCGCAGCATCCGAAAACTCCCTTTAGCGATGGCACATGTTGCCCAGAGCGCTGGGGCGGCGGGCGACGCCATCCCAATGGATATCGACTCCGGGACGCGTGGCCTCGCCCAGAGCTGTGGTAAAGCCGTGGGTCCACGCTGTCATCCACGCAGGGAGGCCGAGCTCGAGCATGAGGGCGGTGAGTCTGCCGTGGTGAACGGTGTCCACTGTCGAACGCTGCGGATATATATGGCTGAAGTAGAGATGCGATGCCCTTGTGGTGCCACGCGGCTCGCATCGCTTCGGTCAGGGTGCTGAGAGTTGTTTCGGTCGATCTGTTCGTTCTGTTGCCCATTTGGAGTTCGGGGAGGATCCCGCTTTCTTCCGCAGCCATTCGAGACAGAGCAATCGAAATGCCTCTGAGTCGTCACCGGAGCGTACAGAGCCACCCCGATCAGCGTTTTCGAGACCGAAGCCGCGACCCCACCAATTGACCTATACCTCGATCACCTCTAGAGCCGCTTCTACGACAGGATTGCGGCGAATGGCATGGGCGAGAAGATACGCCAAGCTTGCGCGACAGTAGCAAACCACCTTCGCCTCCGCCGGCGCCGCAACGCAGCGACGAGACCACCCTTCGAGCCATTCGTCGGCCGCCCCCCTTCCCCCGGACCCGGGCGGGCTCCAACCGAAGGAGATTCTGGAGCGCGACTGGAAGGGGCGATGGGAGGCAGACAGAGCAACGGCGACACTCCGGAGACCGAACCGCCAACCCCCTGCGGCCGAACTCGCGAACTTTTATTCGACGAAATACGAGTCCGCTGCCCTCGTCCAGATGCGCACGGAGAAAATCGACTTGCGCGCGTTCCTGTACGCACGGAACGTCCCCGACGTGGACTCAACCATATGCCACTGCTGGCTGGGAACCACGACATCTATCACGTGCTGCTACAATGCCCATAAATGCGCGACAAGAGGGACGTCAACAAGACACGCTGACGAAGTGGCTGATTGCCACGAATGAAGCCAGTTCGCACTGGCTGCCAAGTTAGGTGCATGAAGAATGGGACGCAGATTCTGGGCTGGATTAGCCAGCCCACCCACACGCCCTCCAGATAACAATGGAATCCCGAGGGGTCCAAGGACGAATTACATAATGGCTTCCAGTCCAAGCCATCGAAGCCAGGTATCAATGCCCTCAATCGATCTCGCTCAGACTGGTATCTTGCAGTCGTTGGCAGATTATGCAGCAAGATGTTGTACATGTGTGGCTTCGCTTCCCAGCTTCTCCTTGATATCTACGGAGCAACAGTGCCGGCTTCATCACCAGTGACAACTCGTTCGTACACAACTAAAGCTGAATATGCCTTGGGGTATTCTGATTTTAATCGACCATGATTTATTGTCGGCTCAAAAGGGGAAAGCAAATAATAAGGGCATGCATGCAGTAACGAAGGATAACGTAAACGAGTCTGTATTGTGCTTGATTGTCTTGTCTTCCTTCCTCCAGAGTGAGGAAGGGATCTGTAGATATATGTCTATGGCTCGTGGTGTTGGACCACGAGCCAAGGGATGTTGCCAAGCTGGCAACCGATTGCAATCCTTATCTCGATCCTTCACGATCGGTCTCACCCTCCGTGCGTCCAAGACAGTTGCGACTATCGGTGTTATAGCGGTTCCAACATTTATAATTCCCATCCTAGTCAGGATAATCGAGAAATGAAACAAGCGCGCTTAGCAAATGGTTAATAGCTACATGTTTTCCTGATACAGACACATTCTTTCTCCCGTCTTTTGACCGTCCCTCTCGCTTTTTCTTTCGCGGTACGTCCTTTCTGCCTTGTGCTGCCAATAATTACATCCAAATAATGATGATTCAATATCCATGATAACGTAGAAATGTTTCGCCAAACGCGACAAAAACCATAGCAATAGTGATAGCAAATGTAGTGGTAGAAGTTCTTTCCAGTTTCCATTCAAACAAAACATGAGCGTCGAGGCAAGATTATCCAGCCATATCTTTTATAAACGCCGGATTCAATCCAAGTCAATCGTCTAGTTCCTCTTCCATGGCTCGTATCGATTTTAGCAAGTAGTACGGCACGTCGCATTCTGCGAGAGGCGGCTCGTAGAAGAAGAAGTCGGATTGCTCAGCGAAGTCACTCGTAGGATGGATAAAGCGACTGTTAATCTTCACGGTCTTCATTTGCCATGGGGCTTTGTTACCCCCCTCGGATACGACGGCCATGGGCAGAGCGCTGATTCCAAGCCTTGGTAATGGAAGACGCCGTCCATGCTTCAGTGATCGCTTATCTCCTTCGTCTTTGAACTCGGGCATCGATGGCCATGGCACCCATTGAGTCTCTTCTTGGGATATGTGCTCCGCGAAACAACTTGGGACTGCGAATACTGGCGATAGCGTGTCCTTGAATCGCTTTCCGAGAAGGAAAGGAACGAGCCTTGCTGCTTTCTCGCCAGATGTCTTAGACCGTGCTCGTCTGCTCTCCAAGGTTGCGATGCGCCAGCCCACCTCCCGGGACAGTCGTCTCTTCTTTATGTCTGCCATTTCAGCGCGAAAAGCGGTCAATTCGGCTGGACTTTGCGGCACAAATGGAGACTTGTTAGCGCTCAGGTGGAAGAGGTTTGTTGTCACTCTTTGAAATATCATGCGTTCCTTGCTCGTCTGGCTCATCCATCGCTTAGATTGCGACCATGACCCTGGTTCGGTTACATTTCTTGCAGAGCTGGCAGGGGCTGGCGTCTGAAGAGTATAGGAGGCACGTTTATTCAACACAGATGTTGATAACGCGCCCGGACTTATGGAGGCGTTTCCTGTTGCAGAAAGAAACCTTAGTGATGGGTCGAGGCTTGTGGTGAGTCCTTGTGCATCTTGCCGCGGGCGTACACCGATAGATGTACAGCTCTCGGATTTACGCTGTCCCCGCGCTCTGCTCGAAATTTCGGGTCTCGATGCTTCAGGCTCCTCTTTGGCCAAGATATGCCGACTGGAGACACGACGAAGAGGTTCGGTGTCCAAGGCTTTGATCGCAACTGGGCCCTTGGAGGTTTCCTACCGATTACAGTGTTAGCTTACCTCCTGACTGAGCAATGATGTTTCAGGTTATCTGTCGGGGGCGAAAAGAGTGACTCTTACAGAAGCTATAGTACGTCGATCTGCTACAAGTACAGACCGACCGTTGTCACCCTGACTCAGCTCCCAGGGTTTATAGGAAGGATGAATGAGAGATGTGACAGCCTCAAGCCTCATCGATTGCTGCACTTCAGCTGGTAACAAAGTTGGCTGTTCGAGACTGGTTTGGTGGTAGACGTTGCCACATGTCTCAGTAGTCTTGCGCAAATGCGAAAGATGCTGCAAGCCATAGGAGGCATCATAGATCGAGGATTCTTTCGAACACAGCGAGACTGATAATGGCAAGGTATCCGACTTTGGAACGTCTGGCGATGAAGGGGCCTTGGTCATCAAAGGCAGGGTGCTATCAGACCAACGCGGGGAAGAAGTTGCCGAAGCTGGTGATACTTCAGAGCTTGGTGATGACGAAAGCATTTCAACACTCAAGTCAGAGGGTTTTCGACAGTCATGATGACCGGAGATTCGTGTTGAGCCAAGAACAGATGCTGGTTCTCCACGAGTCTTGCTTAACGGTCTGCCAATTGCGCATCGTCTGACATTAGAGCGAGTGCACGCCAGAGGCTTGAAACAAGAAACGAAGGATTCGAGTTCTCTCTTCTTGATGTTGGCCCCGTTATTGTCGTGCCTGAATCGCTTGGGCAGACGATTCTGTATCACTTGTCTGCAGGGAGCAAGCTTCTTTTCTGAAGGCTTTTCTATCACAACTTCGGTGCTCTCAGTGCCAGCAGATAATAGTCCGCTCAGGTGGGCAGAGAACGAGTTCATCGGGAGGACAGACGACGACTCATCAAGATGCTGCGGAAGCGTACCACAATCCTGTTCTGACACAATGCCTTGGTTGTACCATGGATGCACACTCCAAACTTGGTGTGATCCAAATTGAAGGTCACGAGAAAGAGCTGCGTCCGACGTGATATTGTCGAGGGACGGTCTCTGAAGAGGTAGTAGAGCTGCTTCCATATCGTACGGGAGGGGCTGGAACGCACGATGTGTTTCATCTGATTCTGGCATCATGAAGCGGATACCTGCATGGCTAGATGGGCCAGCATTTTCCTTCAACGTGGTCGCAGATGATGAAGCTTCCACATCCTCCACATCCTGAGTCGAAGAAGGCATCAGTTTCTTGGCGCAGGGATTCATGTTTGGAAAGTCGTTATCGGTTGATATTACTATGCAAGTGATGAGGAGAAGGAAGAATAAGATGCAGTTGGTTGAGCTGAAGTGGGACAACAAGAGGCTGAAGAGTAGGAGCAGTACATTTATCTATACTTTATCTTTCCCTTGGCCATTCAGTGCAGATTTCGGAACAAGAATCGTTGTTGATGCCTGTTCTTTCTATAACGAGGCTGCCTAAGACTTGGTGCGTTGCTTGAAGCAATGATGGTTCGCGAGGACCAACGGGTATCTTTACTTTGGAAACGGCGGCGGTAGACTCCCTATTTGGGGATCACTTGAAGAATCGAACGCGACGAAAAACATGGCGACCTGCGAACAGCTGGATAAGAACAGAGAGCTGTTCTGGTGAGGCAGATCTGACTAGATAGTAAGCTATAGCCTTGGGTCGGCTGCATGTGTTGGCACGCGACAAGCGGATGCGAGGCGACTACGAGCCAAAGGCGATGACGGTTGATTCTAAGATCAAGTGATGCTAGAGACATCGAAAGAATGCAAAACACAAATTCCTCGAAAACACCTTCGATAAAGAACGGCCGCCAGCCCTATCCGCCACCGGGCTGCCGGCTGGCACAGTCGTCGAATGTGAATCAGGAGTCGGGATTCCGGCACTGAGCACCGGTGCAATAAGCCATGGTCCGTGTTGTCCGCATTGTTCGCGCTGTTCTTCGTGTTGTCCACGTTGTCCATGTTTGGCGGAGGACCGGTCACCTTGAAACGCAGATGGCAAACAAGCAACTCACTGCAGGTCAGAGGGACATTTCATCGTGAACAGCAACAGGGCGCACACGCGACACCTGGATTCCTCCATATCTTGATGTAACTGGGTTAGAGCCTAACTGTCAACACGTTAGTCGTGGTCAGGTAAGATGACTGTTGGGCCGGTATTGCCATGCAGCTTGGCAGAAATATTGCTTAGTTTGCAGTAAAAAGTGAAGCGAAGAGCCATGGCAGAGGGCAAGGATTTTAAGTTAGGCAGATGGAAGCAACCGGTCAACTCAGAATCAGATGGATGGAGGGAGACATCATTGATCAATTCAGGTGCGGTTTGTTGAAACTTGAAGGCTTGAAGCTTTAAAATGGTCAGCCCCACCCGGGTGCATACCTATGTACATACCTAGATACCTTGGAGATACCTAGGTACGTACATGACTCAAGGGAGCAAGGTAGTACTCCGTAGGTATCTCGAGGCTGTACCTTAGGTAGATAGATAGAGGTACCTTGTAGCTAAAGATGACGAGCGTCGGGAATCAGCGAGACTATTCGAGCCATCAACTTTGCCAACGGCGCAGGATCGTGATTGTCAATTCATCGTCCACCAGTCTCTGAACTCAAACCAGAGTTCCCTCCGTCGTCTGTCCACAATGGCTAATACGACAATCAAACTCACAAATCGCTGTATGCTCATGTCAACCTTCTTTTCCAAGTCGCACATGCTACGCGAAACTCAGTCTCCTAGCGGATAAGCCAAAGCCTAACTTACTAACGCTCGAAATGCGCAGCGCCGAAGCAGCCCATCAAGAGGCTTCCCGCTTCCGTGGATCTGTCTGAGGACGCTACGATCGGAGATCTCAAGGTGTTGATTGCGAAGGAGGCCAAGATTGGCGACTTCAACCGCATCGGAATTTTCGATCCCTCAACAAAGAAGACGTTGAAGAACCGCAAGGCCAGGATTGCAGACGAGCCCAACGTCCTTGCTGCGAAAGAGGTTCTCGTCAAAGACCTTGGTAAGCATTCCTGACTGTATCAGTGACAATATCACAGTCCACAAACTAACGAAATTGAGTCTGAAGGCCCCCAAATTGCTTGGAGGACCGTTTTTGTCATCGAGTATCTCGGACCCATCCTTCTTCACGCCGCCGTTGTAGCCGCACGACCATATCTCTACAAAGATGGAGGCAACTCTATGTCTTTGACCCAATGGCTCAGCTTTGGCATGATTGTCGCACACTTTATCAAGCGGGAACTGGAGACGCTCTTCGTGCACAAATTCTCTGCCAACACGATGCCCGTCTTCAACATCTTCAAGAACAGCTTCTTTTACTGGGCTATTTCCGGTCTGCTCTGCGCCGTGTCGATTTACAGCCCCAGGTCGCTAGCTGCTCGCGCGGAACAACCACTGATCGATCTCGTCGGACTGGCTCTCTACCTATTCAGCGAAACCGGTAACGCACTGGTCCACTTGTACTTGTCCTCTCTCCGTTCTCCTGGGGGTACGGAGCGCAAGATCCCCTCGGGCTATGGCTTTTCGCTTGTCACTTGCCCAAACTACATGTACGAGATCTTGGCTTGGGCTGGCATCATTATTGTCTCCCGGGACTGGTCAGTCGCGCTGTTCATCTCCATTGGCGCTGCTCAGATGTACACGTGGGCCAAGGGCAAGGAAATGGCCTATCGCAAAGAGTTCCCTGACAAGTACAAGAAGAAGCGATATGGCATCTTGCCTGGTCTTCTGTAAATGGCTTACAAAGCACATGGGGAATGTGGAATCATGGCTCACTATGAATGCGGGAAAAGGGGCATTTTTACAGCAAGAGTCAAACAGACAAGCATCTGCGGACGCTACGTACGATTAGTGGGAGAAGACTTGAACGCAGAAAAAGACTGTATGAAGAATGCCACGGGCAAAGGATGAAATTCTGTCGCTCATTATTTAATAATATCAAATTATTGGGCCGTGACTGAGCTACTGTGATTCTCTGCACATTAATCCAGGCCAGGACGAGGGTACAGAAGGGACGAAAGACAGGCAAGGCAGCACACGCCGTCAATGGATTCCCAATAATATCAAAAAACAAGCTCGTTTCGTCATCATTATCATCATGGCATACAATCAAAGTTTCAAGTTTGTGGGCGCATCAAATAAGGCCATGTGAAACAAGATATGCCAAGGCAAAGCCAGAACAGACAAAACCAGCCATCGAGACCCAAAAGATGGCCATATCACACTCGCAACATGGCGCTCCTAATGCTCACAGATCCCCGTGTTTCCCCTCTCTCAGTCACAAGACTTCGTGTTTCTGAACATCGAATTCTGCACTGCCCAGAAGTAACACCCCCGTCCCTATCCCGGTCCCCGTTTCTTGGATTTGCCTGGATAGAGTTGGGCTCCTGTAAAGCCCTCATTGCGGACATCAGATCACGCACTCCTCACCACCTCCATCCGTGTCTGTTGCCGTGGCCGTATTCATCATCACGTCCAGATGCCCATTCTGCTGCGATGATACCGCAGAGTCCCCGTCCCTGCTATCTTCCAGCGTCGTCCCGTTCCGTCCATTATGCAGACTCTTTCTCAGATCGTCCAGGTCATCCATGACCTCTGCCCTACTCCTCCTCCGCAGGGACCCATTGCCATTACCGTTACCATTACCATTACCAAGTCGATTCTGTTCCCGTCCTCTATCTGCATCATCGCCATCATCATCACCATCGCCATCACTCCACCCACCCTCAGTACAGCTCCCTCTCTCGTTCCCGCCCTCACTCCCGCTCCCCTCCTCATCCCCCCCATTCGCCAACCTAATCGTCTCCTCAAGCACCAAGAACCCCCTCTCCAACAACTCCGCCCAATTCTGCACATCCCCCACCTCCTTGACCTTCCGCGCCGCCTGTTCCACCTCCCGCGCCAGCTTCTCCCGCTCCTGGCGCAACATGTCCGTCGCGCGAACCACATCTCCCTCTTGCTTATCCAGGACCATGGCGTTGCTGTGTAGAAGGCTTGCCCGGGACTGGAGTTCCGTGTCGAGGAGGTTGCCCATGGAGGCTACGACGGCGGTGCGCGCTTCGGCGACGAAGTGCTGCGCGGAGGGGGAGGGGGGCGTCTGGGCTTGTGGTGGGAGCGAGGCGTGGGCGTGCCCGTAGGCGTAGGAAGGCTCCGCGGAGGAGGAGGGCATGGAGAGTGAGGGGGGGGATGGTGGGTAGACGGCCATTGAGGAAGAAGGGGAGGGTGATGATGATGAAGAAGATGAAGAAGACGAGGATGAGTAGGGTGGGTAGGGTGGGTAGGTCGAGGAGAAGAGCTGGGGCCGGGAGGCTGGTATGCGGAGGTGATGCATGTCCTCTTCTTGTTGCTGTACTTGATCCATCTTTTTTATTATTGACGACGACGATGATGATGATGCCGGTAGCGATGACTATGATTATGATTATGATATGATGATGACGCTGAATCCGATTGATGAAGGTGATGATGATGAAGGTGTAGAGTTTTTAGTCTCAAAGGACGGGGTCAGGCCGTGTAGCGTCAATTAACGGCCCCAAGTCAAGAGAAAGGGTGACACACTGACACTGGCTCAACCCAACCGCACCTGATCAAGAAGGCTATCCATACGCAGTCCTTCTTGTTGCAAAATGGCAAGCGAGAAGCTTGTGGCGGAGTAAAATCATCACCATCACATCACATCAACTGTTCAACACCAAATAAGTTATAACACATCACGCCAACCTCAGGCAATATTGACAGCCGCGGTCTCTGACGCGTAGTGCACTTGATCCGACCTGAGCTTGAATAAAGTCAATTCGCTGCGCATAAGAACCCACTAGCCACATTATCATTACGGACAATAAAATCATACAGAAAAAACAAAAAAAACAATATTGTCCTGTCCGTCTCTTTCCCATACGTACTGATATCGCTCCCAATAAACAATGATATCTGCGTCATTCCCCCGCTTACTATGGCCCTTCCTATGAATTGCGTGAAACCGCCTTTCAGGCTCGCTCAAAATGAAATATGATGCACTTTATACGCCAGGTCCATTCAGGACGCTGTCAACCACTCAGTCTGGAACTCTGATGTGTTACTTTTCATCGGGAGAAGTACCGAGACAAGATGAAAGCGGTAAGAAAATAAAAGAAACAGAAACAAAAGAGAAACACATAGAAGACTAATTCTAGACAAACTCGTCTCACTTCATGAGATCATTGAGATCAACATTTCTGGTCATTGATTTGATGTTCCATAACGCCGGGCTATGCGAAACAGACGCCAAAAAGAGAAAAAAAAAGAGAAAAGAGAAGAGAAACAATGGCACGGCATGACACACGTCGATAGAAAAGAAGAAAGATGCCTTGACGTGCTTGTGTCGTTTAAACCATGGTGGAATACAATTCCCAGCAGTAGTCTGCACTACCGGGCAGCTACATGGAAGGTCCCGCTTCTTGCTGGTAAAGCAATTTCCGGGGTTGCGCTCGCTAGATTGCATTTCGACTCGCATTTCGACTTGCATTTCGGCTTGCACATCGGCTTGCATCTCGACTTGCATTTCGACTGCCATGCATTCGTGCTAAGCCGAGCCCTGTCTTTGGGCTGAAAGACGACGACGCGGTGTTGTTGCCATCTGACGACGACATGGAGGAGATGGATGACAGTGAATTGAACCCGACATGACCCTTATATGATGCTCCGTTTCGAGACATGGAAATACCTGGATTGGCTATGAGCGCATCCGCACGGTCAAAGACATTGCCATGAAAGGCCGCTGCAAAGGAGGCACTGTGAGGGGTCGTTGAAACGGTAGCTTGCAGAGCTGGACCAAGAGCAGCGCTCTGAGGAGTGATGGGTGTTGGCGAAAGAGATCCACTATTTGATGAGGAGTGACTGCCTAAGCTGCTGTTAAGACTAGACGATGGCAGCAAGTGATGCCAGGGGGATTGCACCATGGCGAGACCTGTCTCCTTCATGCTAGCTTGCACCGGTCTGAGGCGCATCGGAGTATCAGAAGGAATGCTTGCCCTGTTGATGGACATTTTGATGCTATGAACAAACGAGGTCCAAGACTGCACGAAGTTGTGGCAGATGTTCCAGAATACGGGCTGTGTCCGCACGCTGGAGTCCTTCAGATCAATCGTCGCTAACGTGTTTCTCATGCCTTCGGCCTGTTTGATTGCGTTCCCACAGACAGAAATCAAGCTCTTCCAGTCCTGCGCATGGGCAAGTGGTACACGCTGCTGCATAGCCGTTCGCAAGCAACCTTGTAGCTGAACGAGGTAATTGGGCAGAGTGCGAGAAACGGCATCGGCTGATTTTCTCAGAGAGACAACAATCCTCTCAAATTGAATGTTCTCTGCTTTACGGTCCACGGCATGATCTCGGGTGCCAGAGGAGGAACTCGACCCACCAGATCGTGGGACTGCTGAGGCAAGTTTGGCCGTAAGGTACTGTCCGTTGGAGTAGTGCGTCGGTATATCGGTTGCCACACGAAGGCTAGTGGAGTTGTGAGCCGCTGAACCATGCTTTCCGCGCATTTTCGCTGTTCTGTCTGTGCTTGAAGCAGCGAAAGACTCTCGTTGGTAGGGTTTCATGGTTTCGTTCGTGTCAGGCGGGCCTCGAGTCCAGCGCGGCGATTGCGGTTTTAACGCAGTCATGGATGCCAAGGTGACACGGAGTTCCATGACACTGTTGTAAAGCAACATCAGGAGCGTACGAATATATCGGGCGTCTCCATTATTGACAAAAGTATCAATGTTGTCAGCCAAGAGTGTGCAGACATGGCCATAGGCGCTCACCAGCGTTTGGCATGCACGATATACGTTTTCATTCTCCCGCATAGAATGCCCATCTTGCTTCAGTAACGCTGTATCGTGCCTCTGAATCTCCTGTTCTAGCTCTTCCACATGTGAGTTAGTATTGTAAAAGACGATCTCCAAGCTTGACCGTTTGGCGGACCCATCGCTTGTCAACGTCATCAGGATTTGTATCATGGGATGGATCTGGAAAATCGAATACAGAATCCCCTTAGCAGCTTCAATGACTGGATCGACTACTTGAGACTCCCGTCGGCGCTCTGGAAGAACCGATAGCCGGCGGACATAGATCGGACGCTGGAGATACTGCTCGCTTGGCGTTGACGGGCTCTTGACGCTAGGAGGGGCACCCTGCATGGCAGAACCGTGACTCAATCCGCGATAATGGCTAAACCGATTATTCGCATGGGTCTCGTCTAATGTGCCAAGCTCAGACGTCTTTCTAGACACGATTCCCATGCGTCGACTACGGCCATTTTGGCCACGATCCGCTCGCAATAAACTCTCAGAATTGCTGCGGAGCCTTTCATTGACACTGCCAATTGTCAGAGGCATGACGCCAGGGCGACGACTTGCTGTGTTTTGCTGTGAGAGGCCGCGGTAATGCGATCTGTTCGGAATCGGGGGTGGTCGGTGACCACCACTGGGAGATCGCTTATCTGGTAAGTCGGCCCCGTTTACTTTGATGGGAAACCTTCCGCTGGCGGCTCGTCTTAGGGGGAACCGTTGCGGCTCAACACCACCCTCACTTGAGTCATCCCCTGTGTTGTCACCCTCCATGCGTCCTGTGATGGCAACATGCCGTAGGTATTTCTTGATCGTTGATGTGAGAGCGACCTCGGCGACTTCGGTATCTCTTATAGTGCCGGCGTTTGGCGGACTTCCAGCTGGCAGTTTAATGGCGTCTCTTGGCGGGAAGCTGATTGGGTTACCATCAAGTTTGAGTACTTGGAGAGAACCCATATCGGCAAGACACAAGGGCAGTTCGCGAATGTGGTTCCTTGGCACTGACAGAACCTTGAGGGATGTTAGTTTCGAAATGGCAGGCGGTAGATTTCGTAGGAAATTTCGGCCGAGGTCGAGGATTTCGAGTGATTTCAAATCGCATAGCTATGCAAAGCGTTAGACTGGGGATCCGACGACTGGGGATCCGACGGGACGCAAAGTGCCGTTGTTCCTCTTACTGGTAGGGGGAAGTCTATCATCTGATTGCCTCTAATATTAAGATATCGCAGTGATGTACACTCAGAGAATTTCACCGGTAAGCTTGTTAGAAGATTGTGTGACAATGCAAGCCTGTTATGCCGTGTCAGCCGAAGAGAATCTGACAAAGCTATCATTCTGGTGAGGCATCCGGCAGAAGGTACCTTTCGAGCTGGTCTTTGACTATTTCCACCACTTCCTCGGGCAGATACTCGATGCCCTTACGGCTCAGGTCGAGAGTGACCCCAGATCTCAAGCCCGTTCCCACTGCGCCAACCTCAACGGCCGGATCTTCGCTTTCAAGGGCCATCTGCATAGCCTCTCGAGCCAGAGCAATGACTTGTGCGGGGGTTGCGGGCGGGCCTGAAGCCGACGATCCACCATTGGAGGCAGCATTTCGAGAGTTGGAGTTGGGAATCGGCGGCAGCGGTGGCGGTGGACCGTTCGATGTGGGAGTGGACTTCGTAATTGGGCGTCGGCCTTTGACGGGATGGTCTGGTATACCATTACCACCTATAAATACAGATGAGGATGCCGTGGTGACTGCGAACGTCTTGTCAGGTCTTTCCATGACGAAAGATGACGGCGACAGCGACAGCGACAGCGACAGCGACAGCGACAGCGACGAATTATTGGCGTTCGCCGACGCGACGGATTTTGGCAATGCTGCTCCTTAGTGTTCGAAAGCACTCGAGGCTCTCTCGTTCGCCCTTCGTCGAGGCCCTCCGGGTCTCATGCAGGTGGAATTGGAGTTCGAGGCTTTGGCTAGGCTATCGCTTCAAGTCGACTAAGACTGAGACAAGACTCTGGATGAGATGCTCCGTACACAAAGCTCATGATGTTGAAAGTGGTGGAGGTGGTTGGTGAGGAAAGGGATGAAGCAGGTATCGATGTACAATCAGGCGCGGAGTATCTGGGGGAGGCTGGCCGCTGGTGGCTTCGACCACATCTGCTGACTCGGCACCTACACAATACACCTGCTCAGCAAATCGAGCCCGATCGACCAACCAGAGGAGCCGGAAAGGGGGGAAAAGGGGGGCAGACGGTGCACAGCTCAGCTTTGTGTCTGGTTGTCTCCTGAATCCTGATGAGCGGCGTTGGTCTCGAACATTGAAACGGACTCGGGCTTCGGTCTCAGGTCTCTACCAGGTTGTCTACGTAAAAGGTTCTCTGTGTGGACACTGGACAGGTTTGTTCCTTGCTGCTTTGCTGGGGGAGTAATTGCGTCTCGACTCTCGACTCTCTAGCTCGTTGATAACGACAAACCGGGCCTTCAATGCTGACTGTCGACTGAGTCACGCCAACCCGGGCACAATATAGCATCTGCTTAAGAGCCGGGTCTAGGTACTATTTACAGCGTACCTTTATGTAGTCTTACTGAGAGCAAGCTGTCAAATGCGCTCGTGCAGATTGATCATACATATCCGGACTGCCTGTGTTGTCCGCCCGTCCGGTAGGTATCGAGGCATCTGGGGGCGCCTCGCTGCACCAAGAAAAGCCCGCAACTTGCAAGACTGTCCGTATGCTTCCCACGGGACTTTTAATCCGTTATAAGTACCTGCATGGTGAATTGTTGGTAATTATCACATAACCTTGCCGCAGCCTTGTCGTGGTGCACTAATCTTCAGACTCTCAGTGGAATCTATGTACGTAAGTGCATAGATTACCTAAGGAGGTACCTAAGTCATGACTGTATCCACTTTACTTCCTGATCAAGCCGAGTGGCGAATCAGCTGGCGGTATAGGCACTCTGGAGTCTGCACTACCCACTACTATGTACTAGGTACTGTAGTACTCCGTAGGAGGTACCGAGGGCTCAAGTACATTGTACATAGGTACCTAGCTCAACTTGTCGACGCCAAAAATGAAGACAGAGATGCTCAAGGCTGCGCTTACCTCCACAATGCTCAAGGTTCCTTCCTTCGAATGCGTTCCTCACGCAGTACAAGTAATATCGATGATGCCGTCTCAAACATGCTGATGCTCGACTCGACCATTCGGATATCAGTCATTCCTGTCTCGACAGCCACTATAGAGTGACTTTGAGCTGATCCAATTGCCAGTTGCTTCTCCCCAGAACTGCAACTCGCTATGTTCAAATACCTAGGCCTCACGGTCCCATTGCCCTTGTACCATGCCGGTCCTTCAACGCTCTGCCTCATTCACGGATATTGGTTTCACTCTTCGACGGCAATTTAATAAGAAAGATTTCAGGTGCGCGGAGCCACGAGGCCGTTCCAGGTGTCAAAGATACGACTTGTAGCAAAATTTACGCATCAATCTTCGCAAGACTTTGACGCCCTCACTAACATAGCTGGCATCAGACCAAATCAACGAGAGATCATTGAGGCAGCTCTTGACGGATTCGATGTATACGTCCAGGCAGCTACGTCTTTCGGCAAGAGCTTATGCTTTCAGCTTCCCGCTGTCATCAGTCAAGGCAGTGAGTAAGCCAGTGCAAGTAAATGTGTGATAGTGACCTGATCGTCGGCTGATTATGCCCTATCAAAGTAACGCTGGTTGTCTCCCCGCTTCTCAGTCTCATGGTCAGTCAGTCAATGTTTGCTTCTACCGGGAGACATTGAAAGTTCGCCTGCTCATCACAATCAACAGTTAAACCAAGTAGAATCTCTAAGATCAATCGGCATTGATGCCAGCTCACTCAACAGCAATACTCCATATCCGGAAAAGATCAGGATTGAAAGGGACCTGGAAACCGGTCATCCCAAGACCCGGCTTTTGTATGTAACTCCAGAGCTGTGTTCTGGGGCCAAATTCCGGCAACGCCTTCAATTGGTACATGAGCAGAGAGAACTTGCCAGAATTGCCATTGACGAAGCACATTGTATCTCAGAATGGGGTCATGACTTTCGAAAAGACTTCAAAAGACTCTCGTGGTTTCGTGACACATTTCCTGACGTGCCTATAATGTGCCTGACGGCGACAGCAAATGCCCAGGTTAGACAAGATGTGCTTCACACTTTGAAGCTGGATGAGACGCCAGACAAAGTCAAGACATTTCTGATGAGTGCTCAACGCCACAATCTTCACATGGAGATCCGTTACACCAGAGATGAAGACGATAATCGACTTGCGGATTTCCTTAAATGGATACGAGCGGTCTATGAAAGACGACAAGCAGCAGTTCGGAACCAAGACTTGCAAGCAAAGGGCGAAAGAGTAGAGAATGTACCTGGGATCATATACACAATTTCACGGGACGAGTGCGAGTCCCTTTCAGCGGCCCTACGAGATGCAGGAGTTGGGGCTCGCCCTTTCCACGCAAAACTACCCAAAGAAGTAAAGGAAGATACGCTGGGTCGATGGATCAACAATGAAGCAGGATACGATATAATCGTAGCCACGACAGCGTTCGGGATGGGCATTGACAAGGACAATGTCCGGTTTGTAGTCCACTGGCGCATCCCCAAGTCATTTGAGGGATATTACCAAGAAGCTGGTCGTGCCGGTCGCGATGGCAATGCAAGCTACTGCTTCCTCTACTACAGCCGCGAAGACTTGGAGAGGGTAATGCGAATGGTACGGGGCGATTGCAAGGAAAATCCAAATGCAGCGGCCAGGTTGCGCAGCTTGGAGGCCTTGGCTATGTATTGCGAAAACACCAACTCTTGTCGACATGCCCAGATTTGCAAGTATTTTGGCGAAACATCGGAGCCGGAATGTGACTTTGCATGCGACTGGCACAAGAACGCACGAGACCTGGAGAACCGGTTTATGAGAGGGCTGGCAAGTTTGGACTGGGTGAGCACGCAAGCGATGCAAGGCAATTATGATGAATATGACGGATACCAGGACGCATGAGGGGGGAGATAGGGGTAGTATCGACATGCGGATTTTGGTAGTAGCAGTCAGAATTGACACATCTAGTCATACAAGAGTATCAACGATTGGAACATGTAACGAGAATTGAAACTCTTACTTCTCAAAGCATTGAAGTAATAACAGAGTGAAGTGCTATGTATGAAATTCACTCCAGACCTCCGGCATCTCGTGTAGAGGGCCATACTCAGTGCTTCTTGGCCTCCTTCTCAGCCTTCCTCCTAGCAATCACCCGATCGAACCTCCTAAAGGCCGTGAAGCCCTCAAGAAAGCAACTCACGATCCACATCCACCACAGACCCGACCCTCGATACACGCCATGCTTCCGCAGCCTCGACATATCAAAATACAACGGCTCAAGGATGTGAATCCCAAGAACAGGCAGGAGCATCGCCTTGACCAGCCACCGAAAGGTCTCTGCCCCCCAAGGGAAATATATATCCAACAAGTCCCAGAGAAACAAGCCAGGCTTTATCCACGGCAGACAGACAGCAGAAATGAAGTAAGATCCAACGCCAATCATGATCAGTGAACCAAGAAAGTCGGGCATGTAAAACTTGTCCATGTAGATATCGCTAATGCCGAGCCCGTCGCGAGCCACGGCGTCCATTTCGACGACGCGCTGGCGGACCTGCGTCCAGGACTGAAGCGGGGGGTTGAAGTCAACAACATAGTCGATGCCTCGGGCGCGGATTCGCATGCCTTGGAGGGTTAAATCATCGAGGGTCGCACCGGCGGATTGGCGTGTGGTGAGGCCGCGGTAGTGGCGGAGGTAGTGAGTGAGTTCGCGGCTGTGTAGTTGGTTCATGTGTGCTATGATGCGATCGCGGAAGGCTTCGTTGTCGCCTCCATTTTTGGTGGTCATGGGGGGCAAGGGGGCTTGTAGGAAGTGGTGTTCTTTTTTAAGTTTTGAAATTTGAGTATGTACTCTGTATGTGTGTTCGTATGGTTCTGTGTTACTGCCTGGGATCAAGGGGCGAAACTGAAGTTGATACTCCGTACAATTGGGGGGCTTCGGAGATGTTGGCTCGCCGCTCGAGTCAGGCCAATGGGTGGATGCAATGGCCCGCCCGCTGTAAGCTTTGTCAGAAAACGGTGCAGGAAGTTAGGAACAGGAAGTTAGGAACGAACGAATCCACATCTCCTGAGTTCTGACTTCTGACTCCTTCGTCATGTATGTAAACACGGGTTCAACCGATTCGTCCCTTACCCGCAGCAATGAGCTTCCAGGCTGACCCGGAAAAAAGGTTTCGCCTTGCTTCTCTTTTAACGTCAGTTCTACGAGTTATCAGTGCAGCACAATCATCAGGTATGCAAGGGTTCAACACGAACACATTCAGCAGAACGAAGCAGAGAGCGACATTGAGCACGATTGGTCATGTCTTCACAATTTAAATTCCGAAATCGCCATGAGTGATGTTCATCCGAACCTCGAGTGTCAGAACCGAAATCGTGTCGCTCATTGGTTTTGGAGAGCTTTGAATTCCGCAGCTCAGCTCTTCAATGTCTGCCTCTCTCACTACCTCTATGAGAGACGCTTTTTTGGCTAAGCTCTGCATGTCCGTCACCTACACTTCTTTGACGTCGAATGCTAAACTCGTCTTGACTCCTCCAATTGGTCCTCGCAATCATGAGTTTCCGCGTGATTCTCTCCAAAAGCCCTCCACGTGCTGTAACAGCCCAGCCGCCGAAAAGAAAGCGCAAACCGCCACATTGGGCCCAATACGGATCACTACACGCAATGATTTAGACTCCAGGGACTCCAGTGAGGTCTGGGCACTTCATCATATAGAATATGTCATGTTCGGGCTTCCCCATACATGCGCTCTTTCGAGGCAAGACCAGAGGTTCTCCATAGGGTTCAGGTCAGGTCTATACGGCGACCAGACCAGAGTAGAGACCCCTACTAGCTCCTCGATGCATGTCTTCACGATTATAGCTGTCCGATAGGCCGCGAAATCGTGCGCAAAGATTGCGCCATCGTTGCGCATAGTCAGAGAGCGAAGGTATTTCATGCGCTTGGTGGTGCAAAATGGTCTCAATGCGGTGGTCGGCGGTCGAATACTTCTGCGGCTGGGCTTCAGACTCGGATGACTTGCCCGAGTCTTGTTCAGATCGACGCCGCTTCCTTCAGCCGGAGCCTCGACGCAGTGATACGGGGCTCCTGGGCCCTGGCTCACTATGGGCAGGCCGGCAAGGAGGTCAAGACCAAGACCAAGACCAAGGAGGAGGCAAGAAAAGCAAGTCTGTCGAGAAGAACCAGACCGAGCGCTTCTTCGCCAGCAGGAAGGTCGACTCTGCTTTTGAGAATAATTCAAGGCTGGCCATGTTGCGCCATCGTCTCAGCTGTTCCGTCCAATATGGTCGCTGCGAGATGCATCTTGGACGAGTGAGAAGCATGCTGTCTACCAGCGCAAGTTGCATCTTATTAGCGTTTCACAGATTTCGTCGCTTCAAACAAGTGAAGCTTCAAGTGGCATGAATCTATGATATGCTCAAGGCCGGAGTAGCGTTTGTGTACGTAGGCAAGCTTTGGAGCTCGCTCGATGCGAGTAGGTACTAGGTACATCGGATGCAATGTTGGAGGCAGCTGGTCGCTTTCGGCGAGAATATTCATGCTAGAAGACCAGAGATCAAGTCCATGAATCCTTAAAGTTGATTGAAAATCCAGCCCGCCTTTGTGATCAAGACTTCCGAGGATATCACTACTCCGTACACGAGATCCAAGTGTCAAAATTCTGGCCTCGCTACGCGAACGCGACTTTGAGATGTACATACATACAAGGTAGGTACCTCATAGTGGGGTGGGTCAGCCCTCGGACGTCCGAGACAATTGAAGTCAAGTCATGAAGTCACGAGCTCGGGAATAGAATACAAACATCTAAACCCGGGGAATTGCAAGAAACTTGCTTAGCAAACCAGCAATCGCAAACTCTCCCTCGTATTCCGCTCGGCGTTGGATCAACCAGACCGTGCAGACTTTATCAGATCAGATTGATAAGCAGAGATTATTTTTCAAATTCCCGAAGTGCATACACGACGACGTTGAAGCTGACCGGCCCGCGGCTTGTGACTGGGATAAAACCCTCAAAGCAAGACATCTCTCTGATGGGACCGCGCAGAGACACATCGAAAAAGCCACCCTCATACTTCATACCCAGAAAGAAGCATGACGGACAGAAGCTCCAGCCCGGAGTCGGACGTAGCCTCGCGATCCCAAGGCGACGGCGACCAGCAACCATCGCGCAAGAGACGACGTGTCCGCCTCAGCTGTCTCGAATGTCGGCGCCGCAAGCTCTCCTGCGACAGGGGCTTCCCGTGTGAGCGCTGCATCAAAAGTGACACACCGGATCGGTGCAGCTACGAGTCACGTACCGGCGAGCTCGTAACTGCGCCAGCGGTCGTCCCGCCGCTCCTTACACCGCTGGATATGCGCAGATTAGGGATTGGCAGCAGTAGCGGCGATGGAACATTGAGCTTCTCGTCTCGGGGAGATAATGACAGAATTCGGCGACTGGAACTGGAACTCTCACAAATCAAGAACCTCATCACGCGAGCTGGCGGAGGGACCTCTTTTGACGGCAGCACTATCTCGGCAACCGACTCGCCGTCCACGAAGAGAGACGAGAATCCGACCGAGAGCGACGGCCTGCCACCGCCGCAATCTGATATGCAGGAGTGTCTGGATGCCACAACTGTGGCAGCGGGCGAGAAGGGCGAGCTTCGCTTCTTTCGGGGCAAGGGGTTCCGCACTCGATATTTCGGTCCGCACAACGCGAGCATGGCCTTTGTCGAGCTGACGGGTCTGTGTCCATTCATGCGAGAAACGGCGGACGAGTGGCTACGGCCTGTTGTTTTGCACGATCGAAAAGACCGCAAGCGCCGTGCCGAGGACCGGGACAGCCAGTTTGAACAGCGGGATACAGAGCTGGAGGCTCTTCTGCCCACCAAGGACGAGGCCGATGCTCTTGTTTCCGTCTATCTGGATCAGTTTGAGCAGATCCACCGCATTGTGCATATTCCCACGTTCCGGAAAGAATACGCCGACTTCTGGCGGCAGCCGCCCAACATGAGGCATCGGAGTGCAGCCATGACAGCTCTCGTCTTGTCCATACTGGCTGTGGCAAGTTGTGTGCACACGCGCGATAAGTTCCGATTCATTGGCATGATGTCCAATGCCAGGCACTGGGCGGAGAGGTGGATCATCGCATGCGACGGCTGGCTGTCGAGGCAGAGCCAGAAGCACCGCAAGCTCATACATTTCCAGATCGCATGTCTGCTCTACCTCGGCAAGCGCGTCAACACCATCAAGAAGAAGAGGTTCTGGACCAGCTCGGGCGCTCTGATACAAGATGGTATCTCGGTCGGCCTTCACCGGGAGCCCAGCCATATGGGCGGTGGCAAAATCACCATCTACAACCAGGAGATGCGGCGGCGGATCTGGACTACGGTGCAAGAGTTTGACATGCAGGCCTCATTCGATCACGGCCTGCCCACGCTACTCAGCCAACTCCACTACGACACCAACCCGCCGAGTAATCTAGACGACGAGGACTTTGATGAAGAAACGACCAGTCTACCACCGTCGAAAGCAGCCACAGAGTACACCTTTTGTTCGTTTCAGAATCTGACGCGGCAGAGCCTTCCGCTGAGGTTGGAGCTCAGCCGGCTGCTTACGGGGCCGTCGGCTGAGATTGACTACGAGCAGGTGATACGCTACACCAACGACCTGACGCACGAGATTGACGCCCTCCCGTCGTGGGACATGAGCGTCCAAGGTGTCCAGGGCGTACAGGGCAGCACCACAAAGAACAAGAACCCGCTCATTGCCTACACGCTCCTCCACGTACAGCTGCGGCAGTACATCATCCCCCTTCACCAGCCGTATCTGAAGCTGCGGAAGCAGAACTCCAAATATCAGTACTCGGAAATCATCTACTACAACGCCGCGCGTGACATCGTCCTCCTGCACGACAAGCTCTACGAGCACGGCATCCGCTCGCTCAATTTCCTGCGCGAGGACGCCCTCACGACGGCCATCAACCTCTGCAGCGTGACAATGCTTCAGCCACGAGGATCTACCAACATGATCATGATCAACTCACACCACACCCTCAAGCTCATCGAGAAGTGTATCGCCATGAAGGAAGATCGCCTGCTGCGGTGCGGCAACAATGAGCCATGGGGATACTCCATCATGTGTGCTGCGCTCGGCCTTCTCGAGGCTCACCTGGGGACCAAGACGGCCGAGGCGGCCAAGTCGACGTCGGGCGAGCGCTTCGTCAATCTCCATCACCGGCTACTAGAAAATCAGGAGCCGGCTGAGGTGTCAGAATCGAATGCAGACATCAGGAATGCTCTTCGTAATACTGGCAGTGGGACCAACAATTTGGGTGGCGCGCTCATCAGCGGCGTGACGGGGCTGGACATGCCCGGCCAGTCAAAGGTATGTCCATGTATATATGTATACACCTTTAAAACTATCGACCCTTTTCTCCCCTGAATCTGGCTTCTACAATAGAAACTGACATTGGTTACCTTTCAGTCTGCTCCGCCGTTCGTCTTCCCACCGTCACTGCCGTCTGTCCCTGTCAATTCTGCCGCCGCATCCGCCACGTCGTGGATGCTCGGTGAAGGAGACCAAGCCCAGCCGTTCAATATGGACCCCAGCCTGGAGCTTCTGGGTCTGAATTTGAATGAGCTGTGGGGTGAATCGTGGGAGTTGGGCTAGCACACCGGATGATAAAGTTGCTCTTCCACTCTGACTTTCCGTGTCTCTCTCTCCCTCTTCATCTTTATCTTTCTTCACTCACTCCCTTTTTTTCCCTCTTTTCCCCATCTGTGTGTACCTACATATGTGCGTGAGTAAATCACTCTACGCAACCAAAAGTATGGTGGGGCAAACGGGAAGCGATGCATTCAACACAGTACGCAATGACTGTTTATGACTTGGATGGAAAAGTAATGTAACTTGCATATGAGAAGGTTCCGTCGTGCAAAACGATCACGATAGCTACGAACTTATAGACGTTTTTTGCTTTTCTTGTACATTAGACTGGATACGTAATCGCTTCGCGGCAACTGGTGATGGCTTGTACATAAATTTAGGGACTTAGGTGATGGGCTATAGCCTGTAACATAGCTATTATGTATGTACGTACATAGATACAAACATTGTCCGGAGTATGTACTCCGTATGTACGAAGAATTGTACGCAGACAGGGGTCTAGGGTCTCGGTACTTCCCACCACCTGAGAAAGAGGGCATTCGCGGCTACAACCCCACAGCGTCACTCCTTCTACCCCATCCACTCGCACACACGTGCACGGTGCAACTTTTATTCGGCAAATTGCTAGAAAATTATTTGCTTGCCCTTATATACTACACTTGCTCGACAAGCCGCTATCTATTCAAGGCCAAGGGTCCTCAAGCAATTTGGCGCAGTGGAAGCGCGGTTAGTACACTCGTACCCTCGTCTTTGATCCGTCTACTCGTATCTGGAACTAACATCATCACAGCCGGGCTCATAACCCGGAGGTCGCACGATCGAAACGTGCAATTGCTACTCCATTTCTTCATGATGCCTCAAGTTTGTTTTTTGGCGTCACTGAGTGTCTCTTTGACATTTACCTTTTGATGTGAAGGGTAGGTAGGCTAGGTAGGTTAGGTACCTGTTCTGGAAAATCCTCATGTTCCGTCTAGCAGAGACTTGCTTCTCCATTTTGACCTTCCATTCGAGGATCGTGTTCACTGTTCACAAATGCCAGCGATAAACACAAAGAGACAGAACTCGTGAGATGGTATCTGTCTGGGCAGGTCTATGGCTGACATGAGACAAGTTCTTGTAAGCCGTTTCTCTCGTTATGCTCGTACTTTGTAGTTCCCGGAGTTTCGACAAAACGAGCGTCGCTCCGTTAACATACACTCACGTTTGTCAATTTCGGCTCATTCGGGAACGCCTTATTAACTTGACCCCAATATACTGTGTAAGTTGAAGTAATAGAGCGGCCAGTGCTTCAAGCCCCAGGCAAGGATGAACAGGTACGCAAGCAGTTTACGCCATGGGTCATTTCATTCAGAAACTGAAATGGGCATTATGACACTCATCAATCATCAACTTCCGCCCATGCCACCGCGTCGGCTGTCTTGCACACATCTACGGCGTCACTGAAGGAGAACGAGATACCTGTTAGAATCGTGTGGATTCGAAACTAAAAGAACAAGAAAGAAAAGACAAAGGAAAAATCGAAAACTACGATTGGCTTCTTTATACGCGTTCACTCCTCCTCTCCTCCACCATGCTCAATCAATCTGTTCCTCCTGAGTCCTCCACATCTCTCCTTCGCTAATTTGCGACGATTATTGAGAAGATGAGGAGTAGAGCGAAGCTTTATACCTTCACCACATACATAAGACCTCGTGACTTGCGTCGCAGACCCCCTTCAATTTTGCCTCAACTTTGGCGCGCCCTGGCACAGCTCCGCGTCACTTGCACTGTTATCAGCTACCGTGTATTTCCAGCACGTATATCGCGACCGTCAGTGCGTTCACGTGAATCCTCGACAGCGGGATCCTTCAGTTTTACTTCCCATTTTCTATTCTTGGCACGAGAGCATGGGGCATGAAAGACAACAATTGCATTGCATCAACTACGCTCAACAGAGCCAGGCCCCTGTACCATGCATTTCTTGCACGTTATTTACACCAAATGCAGTGGCTTCACATGTTCAAATTCAAATAGTCACTGCTAGCGCCTCATTTCCTCCTTATCTCGAGTGCCTCTTTCCCAAGTATGGCCAAAGCACCCTCATATTCCTTGATCCTCTCCTCATCCATCTCCTCTATTCTCGTTCGCTGCACCTTTTCCGCTCTCTTGATGCCTGGATTCTTGGCAATCTTGCCCCAGAACCAGCCACTCTCGTCGTCGCCAATCAGTGTCCAGGCGGAACCTTGTCGTCCTGCACGAGCCGTGCGGCCAACACGGTGCACATAGCCTGCTACACTAGCGGGCAAATCATAGTTGATGACGTGTTGCAGTTTCGGAATGTCGATACCTCGCGCGACGAGGTCCGAGGCGATGATGAGACGGACGGGCGATGCGGGGGTGGTGAATGCGCGGAGAATCTTGCGCCGGATGTGGGTGGCGGTGGTGGAGGTCAATGTCTGAATTTGAGTCTCGAGGGAGGCGTCCAAGAGGGTGAGAAGACGGGACAGCCGGAGTGCAGATTCATTGGATTTGGTAAAGATCAAGCAGATTGGTAGCTGTGCGTTCGGAATCGTCGTGCGTGCCTTGGCCGAGCTGCTACCGTCTGGAGAATCGCCTGAGGCCTCCGAGTCGTCGGAGCTGGTATCTGAAGAGTCATCAGAGCTGCTCTCTGACTCGTCAGACGACGTATCCGAACCACTGTCGGATTTGCCATCATCCTTATTTTCTTTTGACACCTTCAACAGGGTAGCATCTTCTCCTTCCTTTGCCGCCACGTTCTTCATGTGAGAGCCTCGCAAAAGCTCGAGCAAGTACAACGGCTTGAGATTTGCCTCGTGTACTCGCACCGCGTGCTCCTGCAACGTCATGGGCAGTGTGTGCTCAGCGACAACCTGGACGCCTGCTTCGTTCTCCAGAACAATCAACTGCGGCCTTTGCAGAGCGAGCTGACTTAAAAGACTCAAGTCTCTGGTCAAGGTAGCACTGAGAATCACCTTTCGCACGCCAGTATATGCCATGTCGGGGAAGTCGCGGGCGCTGAACTTGTTGGTATGGAACTTGTCCAACACCAGCTCCAGCCATCCCTGGAAGCTCTGAGACATGAGCTTGTCAGCTTCGTCTACGACGAGCCAGCGGACATAGTCGAGGTTGAACCCAGGAGTTTGCTCAATGTGCTCGACGAGGCGGCCCGGGGTGCAGATGAGTATATCAACTTTGGACGTAAAATCTACCACTTCGCCCTCCCAGGCGCCAAGACGGGGGTCGTTGACTGTTAATTGATGGAGGCCAACTTCATCGTCCACGTCTGCTGATGTCGGTCCGCTCGCCCGTTTTTGGTTGTGCTCTTCTTGTATTGCTTGGTATGTGTCGGGATCGTAACGCGAATCGCGGTCAATGAGTGCCTCCTGTTCTGACTTGATCGACTGGCTGCCGATAGCCACGCCGACTCGGACTCGTTTCCGGTCTTCGCTTTCGTAAGCCTTGGCACATATCTCGAACACATCCTGCGCTTGCTTAACCAACTCTCGGGTCGGGAGTACGACAAGCGCTCTCAATCTTGTGACAACGCCCTGGCTTATATCGCGGACGATTGGTAGAGCATATGCCAGTGTTTTTCCGGAACCTGTGGCTGCGGACACCAGCACGTCGCCCGCGCGTTGTTTGCTGGTAGGCAGCAAAAGAGGTATTGCGGCTGTTTGAACAGCGAAGGCCTCCGAGTAGCCCTTATCAGCCAGTATGCGTGAAGGGCGCTGGGAAATTCCTAATTCCGTGAATGGCTTGCGAGTATCCTGGGAGACTCGTATGGGGGCAGACAACCACTGCGGCAATGTGTCATACGCGGGTTTAGAATCATCGTCTGGTACAACGGCAGGTTGGGGCAATGGCGCCAAGGCGTGAGTTTCGACCGGTTCCTCGTCCGAATCGCTGGCCTGGTCTTGAGAGACCTCGGTTGCCAATTTAATCGACTTTGACTTTCGTTCCAGGACAGCCTTGTGTCGTGCCAATACTTTCTCATCGACCTCCTCCTCGCCGTCATCTGGTACAGGTTCTTTGACTGGTTTCTTTTTTTTCTCCCGTTTGAGCTTCTTTTCCTTAACCGGCGATTCCGGCTCTGGCTGCCTATCAACCGTTGATTCTTGGTCCATCTGCACGTCGCCGTCTACGTCTTCATTGTCATCGACGGCATCACCTCGATCCTCCATGACTACATCTTCCTCCTGAGCCGATGGCCTCTCTTTTCTTTGTCTATCCTTTGCTGGCTTGGACGGTGTTTCGACGGGTTTCTGCGAGTTGTCGGACTCGTCAGATTCGTCGTCCGAATCGTCAGCGGCCCGTGTTCGTTGTTTGCGCTTCCTCCTATTTTTCTTCTTCTTTTCACCCGAGCGCTCAATCAAGGCTGGGCTAGCGCCATTTTCAATGCCATTCACTTCGTAAGATTTCGTCTTTCCTTTTTTCAACTTCTTAGCACTCGACTGAAGCTCGTTTGTAGGTTCTCGTTTGCGCTTCGGAGTGCCTGATCCTTGTTCATCGTCGAAGAACTGAATCGGTTTCGATGCAGGTGCAGTTTCCGCGATTGCCTTTGCTTTCGTCTTGGCAGCCGGGACATAGCGGGCGTAGCTGAACTCCTCGACCAATTTTGGCTTGATGGCATCGCGGGCCGCAGACTCGGACGGTCCGAAATCGGAGACAGTCACTGCCGCTGCAGGAGACTGGGAGAATTCTGGGACTTTCGAAGCCTTTGATGGAGGCACGTACCTCGCATACATGTCTGCGACTCGATTGCTCCTATGGCGCGCGTAAGCCAGGTTGGGTGATGTCGAAGGTCCTTCAGGCTTCAGCCAAGTCCGTCCTCATCCACTGGCCCAAAAATTTAGGCGGTGACGGTCTTATCAGCGTTCTGCCCCTTTCCACCGCCAAGCTTATCGTCCCGTTCCGCCAATTCCCCAAGATACCTGGGTGGTCCTGGTCTACGGAGTAAAGTGCATCATACCTGCTGCAGCTGCTTAAAAACAAAGGTGACGGAACTACAAATCAGCTTCAACAAATTCGACTTCCAAAGCCAATCTGACGAAGATCTGACAACATAGCGTCATTAAGGTGCCCAATCGATCTCAATCGAGCAATTAAACATCCAGAGACCATGTCGAGACTCAGCGCAATCTCATAGTCCGTCGTTCTTCCAGTCGCCAACATGACCCGCCGGCGATACAACATCGCCATGGTCAGCGACTTCTTCTTTCCACAACCAGGAGGCATCGAATCGCACATATATCAGCTCTCGAGCAAGCTGATTGATCGAGGCCACAAGGTTATCATTATCACCCACTCACATGATGATAGAAAGGGTGTCCGCTATCTTACCAATGGACTCAAGGTGTACCATGTGCCCTTTCTCGTCATCTACCGACAGGCCACATTCCCGACTGTCTTCTCCTTCTTCCCCATCCTCCGATACATATTTATACGTGAACGTATTGAGATTGTTCACGGCCATGGCAGTCTGAGCTGTCTTTGTCATGAAGGAATCCTGCACGCACGAACAATGGGGCTCAGGACGGTGTTCACAGATCACTCGCTGTTTGGCTTCGCCGACGCCGCGAGCATTCTCACGAACAAGCTCCTAAAATTTATTCTCAGTGACGTGGATCATAGTATATGTGTGAGTCACACATGGTAAGAGTGCAACCCCAGATCTAGCCTGGAGAATTCGGTGCAAAGCCATAAATGTTCGCGCCGATTGCACCGTAGAGCTGTGTGGAAGTTCTTCAAATTGCACCAACTAACCCCATCTCGACAGCAAAGAAAACACAGTTCTTCGAGCCTCACTCGATCCCCTCATGGTCTCCGTTATACCTAATGCCGTCGTCGCCGAAAACTTCCGCCCCCGCGATTATCCATCCTCTCCCACCGCATCCTTTGCCCCAGATCCGTCTCCGCAGCGCCTCGGTCCTAATGACATGATCACCATCGTCGTAATATCCCGCCTCTTCTACAACAAGGGAACCGACCTACTCATCGCTGCCATCCCGCGCATTCTCGAGACGCACCCTAACACTCGCTTCATCATAGCAGGCTCCGGTCCGAAAGCCATTGATCTCGAGCAAATGATTGAGCAAAACGTCCTCCAGGACCGTGTGGAGATGCTCGGCCCCGTGCGCCACGAAGACGTCCGCGATGTCATGATTCGCGGCCACATCTACCTGCATCCTTCCCTGACCGAAGCGTTCGGGACTGTCATTGTCGAAGCAGCCAGCTGCGGCCTATACGTTGTGTGCACACAGGTCGGTGGCATTCCCGAAGTGCTCCCCTCGCACATGACAACCTTTGCCAAACCCGAGGAAGATGACCTCGTCTTGGCCACCTGCAAAGCCATCACAGCCGTGCGCGCCGGTAAAGTGCGCACAGAAAAGTTCCACGAACAAGTCAAAAAGATGTACTCATGGTCCAACGTGGCCATGCGCACGGAGCGCGTCTACGATGGCATCACCGGAACCATTAGCGAGGAGGAGTTTTACGGCTTCGACACAGGTGGCTATAATGGTAGCAGGACCCGCAACTTTGCGCTCATTGATCGCCTAAAGCGCTACTACGGATGCGGCATCTGGGCCGGCAAATTGTTCTGTCTGTGTGTCGTCATCGACTATCTCTTCTTCCTGTTCCTGGAGTGGTGGTTCCCGCGTGATAATATAGATATTTGTCCAGACTGGCCGAGAAAAGCGCTCCTGGACGACACCAAGAAAAGGAGCGAGGGGAGCAAGAGCAACCGCTCGAGTACCTCGCTACGGACAGTGAGCTGATCTCCACTGTGTGGCAGCTGACTGGGGCTCATCTCTTTCTCCTTTCCTTTCTATGTATACCCTGCTCGTTTTTCATTAGAGGCATGGTCAGATCAGGAATCAATCTCAACAACATCGAGAGAATCCTGATCCGAGGCAAGAAGAAGGTGCCCATTGTGAGACGATTGGGACACCCGTGGTGGACGTTGAAAGCGGAAGACGCGGCTGTTTGCCATTTCTCTGTATCACGGATTCGTCAGAGATTGATGCAAATACTGGTCTGACACAGAAAATCACACGCGAGTGCCATCGCTGTCAACTCAACGCCAAAAGCCCCCCGGCCGGTTTATGTTCATGCTCAATGATGACCACGAGCTGAACTTCAAAATCACACAAAGTAGATATCTTTCAGATATCTTTCGAGCGGCGAAAGCCCCAAATTTCGAAATCCTGCTCGCAACTGATAAGTGGTTGTCACTTTCACTAGGTAGTTGAAGATTGCAGATCCGCTAGGTTCGGAAGATGAGACAACATTGGCGCCAATTTATCGTCTTGTGCAAGAGGAACACGACAAGAACTTCAACATCAGTATAATCCGCATCTCAAGGAAACTGCAAAGTTTTTTATATTCAAATCAGGCCTCCCAGGGCTGAGATTCATTTCATCAAGTGCACTACTCGTAAGAGGAGATACCCTTGTTGAAGAACTTTATTCGTTTATTTTCTCCGTCATGCACGGGAACCTTCATTTCATCAGAGTGGTCGGAAGACTCCGGCGCATTAGCCAAGACACTTTGCTTTGGATATGCATGCGTTTTTTACAATTTTACTTTATTGCTTTTAACTATCACCGCCGGTACCTGACGCGGCCAACACTTTCTTATCTTATCTGGTTGTATTTTTTTCTTTCGGAGTCGTGTACAAACACAGTTGACTAACGGGCATATACATACTAGGGTTATGTTGGATTTTGTGTTTCGCGTATTGAGCATGGATTTCACAGGAGTGGACCAGGCAGTGTTGCAGCTCATGCGTGACCGTTATAGTCGTGTAGGGTCAAATAGACGCCTTGACCGAGAGATGTATATACACCAAGTTGTGATGTATACTCTTAAGGAGAATAGTCTTTTATCATGTCATCAATCGTAATGAAGACATCCTCAGCAACAACGTACCTCTAAATGTACCGTGATTTACTTTCGCACTGAATATCACACTTTGGATACATCCCCCCCTTTAGATATCATACTTGCAACGCATCTTTGAACAACACAGATATGAAGCAAGGCATTGAAAAGCCAGGCCCTTGCCCCCAGGCGCGCTAATAAAGGCCTACATTCACAATAATCCAATACACTCTAATTGGCTTCTTCTGCAAACATGTCTCTTCCCCTACGATATCCCTCTTACCCCTTTTCCACTCCTGTAAACATATTCCTCGCCTTGAGCGACAAAGCCACACAGTCATCTTCCCAGTTCTCTTTCCTTCCCTTCCCTTCCATACCACCAACACTGCGATTCACACGCTTTCGCAAACAACCCCTAATTTCTAGTTGCAATTCGCCTCCGTTTCACAACACTCGCTGTGCTCGTATTCCCATCCCCCGCCAACTCATCCTCATCCTCCGCCGTATCATCCCCCGGCGTCGTCCCGCTCGCGCGCCGCGCACCACCAGCACCCGCAAACGACGACGCCGACGACAAGGACATCAACGACGCCGACGGCGGAGCCATCCCGCGTTCCTTCTCTGCACTGCGCAAATCCCCCAGCAACTTCTCCACCTCGACGAACATGCTTCGCGTGTTTTTCACGACCCCAAACTCATCAAGATGGTACCCCACAATCTCCTCTTCTTCTCCATCGTCTTGATTACGCTTCAGGAAGGAGGGCCCTGGTCCGCGGTCTGGATCGGGATTATACATGATGGCGTTGCAGAACATGTGGACGAGCTCGCGCTCGAGTTGGGCGGAGTTGATGATGGCCCGTGGGGGGACGAGGTCTTCGGACATGGGGAGCCAGACGCTTGCGGTGCCCGGGTCGCCTCCCGGGAGGGCGCTAGCTGCCTGAAGAGCTGCTTTGTTGCCTTGTTTGATGGCGGAGCGGATGGAGGTTATGTCTTGGGGTTGGAGTACGATTTGGCGGTAGTTGGGGGCGTCTCGTTCGCGTACACCTGTTGCGAACATGTTGGCGTCGCGGTGGCTCGAGATTTGGTCGAGGGCGGATGAGGAGACCTTTGTGAAGCCGCGAGTCCAAAGGACGTGTGTTGGAGGGCCTGATGGTACGGGTGGGGGAGAGTCTTGGCGCTTCCGTTTGGCGAGTCTGGATGCTACGCTTGCGGGAGTTATCATGGTGGTTCGACCGGGGGCGCTCTCGTCGGCAGTGGTGTCACCTGTTTCCTCCATGTGGCGGGGTGTGAGCACCTCGTGCTTGATTTTGGTCGTCGTGGGAGGGGGGTGGAAGGGGAGGTTGTGATGGTCCATGGATAGCTCGTCAGCCTGTGATGCAATCGACATGCTTCTCCTTGTCGCTGCACTGATGGATGGGGTAGTGCTAGCGCCGCGGCCTCTGTGTGCGCTTCGTGCCGGTCTTCCTCTTGCCTTTGCTAAGACACTGTCAGTCCTGGCAAGCAAGCCCTTGGCATCTCTTTTGGCTATAGCTCTAGACGCATCAGATAATATGGAAGCGGCTCGAGTCGGTGGGCTGACGGGCTCGTATGCTGGGCTCTCAGGCTCAACCGGAATAGGCCGCGGCGTAGAAGGAGTTGAATGCGATGCCCATTTCGTCCCAAACCCGCGTGTCAGAGCAATTGGCGTTGTAGCAACTGGCGTTGACGGAGCAGCTGTGACAGGGCTGAACCTTTTGGCCATCGGCGTCGAGGCATTTGCGGCTGTTGCTGGAGCTGCCGCTGCCGCTGCCGCCTGCCGGATAATATGCTCAGGAATGGCCGATTTGGGCGCTTGTGTGTGGAAGGGCGACGCATGAGACCTGTCCCTTTGGATAGACAGAGGTGCGGGAGATGCCGTGGGAGAAGGTCCTGGCCGCGGTGTTTGTGCTGTGTGTCCTGGCGTCCACTTCTGAGAAGGCGGGTTGGATCCAGCGATGTTTTTCTGTAATATCTGCTGGGCGGCTGCAATCGGGCGTGACGGTTGTATTGCATGGAGAGGTTGTTGTGCTTGTGGGTGTTTTGATGGCGGCGGCGGCTGCTGCTGCTGCTGCTGCTGCTGCTGCTGCTGTTGTTGTTGTTGTTGTTGTTGTTGTTGTTGTTGTTGTTGTTGTTGTTGTTGTTGTTGTT